>PISX010030231.1:0-18975 GCA_004024625.1 Mellivora capensis | reverse complement strand
TGCACCTGAATGTTTATAGCAGCAATGTCTACAATAGCCAAACTATGGAAAGAACCTAAATGTCCATCAACAGATGAATGGATAAAGAAGATGTGGTATATATACACAATGGAATACTATGCAGCCATCAAAAGAAATGAAATCTTGCCATTTGCAATGACGTGGATGGAACTAGAGGGTATCATGCTTAGTGAATAAGTCAATCGGAGAAAGACAACTATCATATGATCTCCCTGATATGAGGAAGTGGAAATGCAACATGGGGGATTTGGGGGGTAGGAAAAGAAGAAAAGAAACAAGATGGGATCAGGAGGGAGACAAACCATAAGTGACTCTTAATCTCACAAAACAAACTGAGGGTTGCTGGGGGGAAGGGGGAGGGGGTCGGGCAATGGACATTGGGGAGGGTATGTGCTATGGTTAGTGCTGTGAAGTGTGTAAACCTGGCGACTCACGGACATGTACTCCTGGGGATAAAAATACATTATATGTTTATAAAAAATAAAAAAATTTAAAAAAATATTAAATATTAAAAATATTTTTAAAATATTAAAAAAATAAAAATATTAAAAAAATAAAACCTCAAGACACATGTAGACATAGAGTCCAGATTGTGGTAAGGAAATACCATATCAGAAAATTAATGTAAAAATTTAGTCCTAAACCCACTAAAAAATCCTTGGCATAAGCTATCTTAAAGCCACTCAACAACCTAGGAATAAAACACAGAAAATACTCTATAGAAGATGGAGTCCAAAAGTCCCAATACTTAATTAAGAAACCCCATGGGGGAGATAGTTCATGGTGAAAGGGAATCAGAGCCAGCGAAGACAAGCATTAGCACACAAGGACACTTGGCATGGTAGAATCATCAAAAGAAGACTAAAATTAACTACAACTAAAATTACTGTAGAGATAAAAAGAGTAGAAGCCATAATGAAAGAACAGAACTCTAAAAAAAATATATATATATATATTGAAAAAACATAACAGAACTTGTAAGAATTGGTAAAATCAGGGGCGCCTGGGTGGCTCAGTGGGTTAAAGCCTCTGCCTTCAGCTCAGGTCATGATCCCAGGATCCTGGGATCGAGCCCCACACTGGGCTCTCTGCTCAGCGGGGAGCCTGCTTCCCTCTCTCTCCGTCTTCCTCTCTGCCTACTTGTGATCTCTGTCAAATAAATTTTAAAAATCTTAAAAAAAAAAAAAAAAAAGAATTGGTAAAATCATTAAATTAGGGGAGGAAAGGGGGATGAAGAGATAGGACTCCTCAAAGAAAGAAAGCACCCAAATCCTGAACTTGGGAAATAGAAATAAATACCTGATACACTGCAGTGAAATTATAGAACACCAAAGATAAAAATAAAATTATAAAAATAGGGATGCCTGGGTGGCTCAGTTGGTTGGGCGGCTGCCTTCGGCTCAGGTCATGATCCCAGTGTCCTGGGATCGAGCCCCACATCGGGCTCCTTGCTCAGCAGGGAGTCTGCTTCTCCCTCTGCCTCCAGCTGCCTGTGCTCGCTCTCTCTCTCTGACAAATAAATAAATAAAATCTTTTTTAAAAAATTATGAAAATAACCAGAGGGGGGGAAGATTTACTACCCACAAAGGAACAACAAATGAGACCAAGAAAATATGTCTTATTAAGGAAAATCGTAAGTCAGAAGATAATGGTACATAATATTGGCCAGGGCTGTTCAAATTCAAGAGACAGTTCTGTACTCAATTAAACTGTTATTCAGAGTGAGACCAGACAAAAGTGCCTAGGGACACAAGAAGACAAACACATCTAGCATGCTTGATAGAAAGGATATTTATAGAACCCTATATTGAAAAATGAGAGACTACATTCTTATTGAAAACACCTAGAATATTTACACAAACAGAACCACTTACTGAGCCAGAAAAGAGGTCTTTACTTGTAGCAAAAAAAAGAATAAAACTGGAAATCAATAATAAAAAAAAAAAAATACCCAAACTCTATCTACCTCACCCCCTTCAAACTATTATTTTAGAATAAAGATACTTAACAAATTTTTAGAAAATCAGATCCAATAATATATGATCATGACCAGGTGGACTTTATCCCAGGAATGTAAGTCAGTTTAACATTTGAAAATCAATCAATATCATTGACCATATTAAGACTAAAACAGGAAAAAAAAAAAACAAAACCATGATCCTATCAATAGATAGAGAAAAAACATTTGGTAAAAACCTATATGCTTTTTGATTTAGACTCTGAACAACCCAGGAACACAGGGAACTTCCTCACCTTAACAAAGGGCATTTACAAAAACTACAGCTAACATCATACTCAATCCCTTAAGATCAGGAACAAAGCAAAAATATCCATTGTCACCACTTCTATTATTGGTGGCTCTAGTCAGTACAGTAAGGAAAGAAAGAAAAATAAAAGGCATCCAGATTGGAAAAGAAGAAGTAAAAATGTCTTTTGCATGAAGACTGTGATCACATATATAGGAAATCCTATGTAATCTACAAAACTATTAGAAATGACATATGTGGGGCACCTGGGTGGCTCAGTCAGTTGAGTGTCAGACTCTTGATTTCAGCTCAGGTCACGATCTTGGGGTCATGAGACTGAGCCCCCCACCCCATCCCCTGCTTTGGGCTCCATGCTCAGAGGGGAGTCTGCTCTCTCCCTCTCCCTCCCCCTACTCCCCCAGCTCACTGTGTGCCCAAGAGCACACACACTTCTCTCTCAAATAAATAAATCTATTAAAAAAAAGAACTGACACATGAGTTTACAAGGTTGCCAGCTATAAGATCAATATACAAAAACTAATTTTATTTCTATATAAAAACAATAGGAAACTGAAATTTTCATATACACCATTTACAGAAACATCAAAAATACACACTACTCAGGAATAAATTTTAACAAAATGTGGGCAAGACATGTACACTAAAAATCATGAAACATTTCTTAAAGAACCACCTAAATAAATAGAGACAGGCCCTGCTCAGGGGTTGAAAGACTCCATGTAATTTTAGAGGTCAATTCTCCCTAAATTGATTTATAGATTTGGTGCAATGCCAATCAAAATCTTAATAGGATTTTCTTTTTTTTGTAGAAAATGACAAGCTGATTCTAAAATTCATATGGAAATGCAGAGGATTTATAACATATAATAAAATATATAATATTTTATATATATATATTATACAAATATATAATAAAATATAAAATAATAATAAAAAAATAAATCAGGAATTTGAAAAATTAGGGCACATCTCTACATGCAAAAGTGTGTAGCTGATAAAAGGCTAAGGTGGGCCACACATTGACAAGAGAACAGCAACAATGTATATTATACACACTTAGTCTAACAAACAAAACCATGTGCGTCCTGTGGGGTGTGTTTTCAAGGCCAAGAAGGAAGTCATCAATTAACAGTAGTTACTCTTGGAAATGACAGGGCAGAAGACGGCACATGCAGACAAATTTTAATGACTTACAGTGTTTTAAAAATTGCAGGAGAGCTTATGCTCCCTTCCAGGCTGAGGGAGCACCTGCCACCACTAGCAGGACCGAGAAGGCAGCGGGCACGAAGCCTGGCACATGGGTGCCTGGCTGACCCATAACCGACGACGGTGTCCTCCCTTCCACCCTTTGTTTTACTTTGTACAAACACTGCCGCCATTTATTAGGTATGTGTGCATTAAGGTATTACTATACTGATTATACTTCTCATGTGGTTTTTCATTCAAAAATGGATCCAAAAGCAAAACAGCACACTGTACCAACAAACATAAAAACAAAAACAGACAAGATAGAGATTAATGGATGAGGCAAATGTCTGGGCCCCCCAGGCAGATGAGTCAGGTAAGAACCCACCCGACTCTTGGTCACGATCAAGGTCACGATCTCGGTGGGTCGTGGGATCAAGCTCCCCCATCAGGCTCTGTCCTGGGCGTGGAATCTGTTTGAAGATTCTCTCCCTCTACCCCTCCCCCCATGTGTACTCTCTCTAAAATAAACAAACAAATCTGTGAAAAAAATAGATAAGCCAAATGTGGGTACCAGGGTGGATACTGGCAACAAAACAGAAACCACTTCCTATGAACTTATCCTACAAACACAACCATGCGTCCTCGGCACCCGGAATACCGTGTACAGCACCAACGGACTTCTTATGAGAAAGATGTCATGAAACTGGAGGAGATCCAAGGAGATGCAGCTAAAAAGATCAAGAGAACGTGGAGCCTGCCACCTAAGGAGAAGCTAAAAGGATTACGTGTGATTCTTCAGCAGGGACGGGTAAGGCCACAGATGCAGTCATTCTGACGTTTGGCCAACACACTGAATGGTATGGGTGAGAGCAGAATAATTACACCGTGCCCACAAAACCGTATCAGACCGGCAGAACGGAGGACCCCGGAAGACACCTGGGCACTAGCTGGGGATAAGCGTAGGCAAGTGGCGCACTCCAGGAGGAAGTAAACTTAGCACACACTTGCAGAGGCAAGCCAGTGCACGCTGCACCGGTGACAGGACGAACAGAGCAGGCGGCCAGAAGAGAGAACAGGTGTCACTCCCCCGAGAGTGGGGCAGGCGGTGACAGGCTGGCAACAGCTGCCCAAGACCCCGTTAGCCTCCTCACCACCAACCTGGGTCCCTGACACAAGCTGAGTGGGTCCGCTCGCCACCGTTCAGAGAGCTCAGAGCCAAATCGAAGATAGGAACGAATCTACAACTCAAAGTCAGAGACAGGTTGCCAAGGGAGACAGAACCCCCGCCAGGCTGTGGGGCCCCACCACAGCCCTCCTTAGGACCAGATCCACTGTGGACATGCTGACCAGGTCTCAGTATTGTCACTCTCCATGGAAGTCTACAAAGAATAGCAATGACACCTCCCCAGCGTGTGGGAAACAGACCTGACCCAAGGCAGCAGCTCCTGGGACTCTGGACCAGCAGGTCGGCGTAAGTTCAGGCCCAAGACATCAGGCGGCGCAGCAGGGGGACAGCCCCCAGCTCTGTGCAGGACAGGCTTCGAAAGGTGGCAAATGCAAGCTGACCTCCAGGGCCAGCTCCCTCTGCCTGGGAGAGGCCAAGCCGGCAGGCCGCATGCGTGCCGACTTACCAGGGCTTCCACTCCACAGGCAGCGGGGCCACAATGCCCTCCCTCGCCAGCCACATCAGTTCCGGCTCCTTGACGGGGTCGATACCAATCTCTCTGGCGAACTCGAGAATTTCTGCAAGAAGAGGCAGGAGAATGAGAAAGGAAGAAAGCTGGGGATGTGGTTGTGGGTGGAAAGGAGAAAAAAAAAATCACAGGTGTGCAATAGTGCACCTTGTGCAAGACTAAGAAATACACCTGTTGGTCTCAGCCCCCAGTTTCTGTTACTATTTGACTTTAGACCTGAGTTCCTGACTGGAGCTCCAAAAGCCCTGGGAACTTCCAAAACATCTTTTCTACTAATGAGGTAACTCTGGGCAGGCTCCTGGTTGGGGGGTCACCAGAGAGATCAAGCCATGTTTAGAAGCTTGGGCCTTGGGGCACCTGGCTGGCTCAGCTGGAAAACCATGCAACTCTTGATCTCGGGGTGGTAAGTTCGAGCCTCATGCTGGTGTAGAGATTATTTAAATATAAAATCTGGAAAAAAGGGGGGGGCCACCTGGGCGACTCAGTCGGTTAAGCATCTGCCTTGGGCTCAGGTCATGACCCACGGGGTCCTGGGCTCGAGCCCCATGTCAGCCCTGCTAAGCAGGGAACCGACTTCTCCCTATGCGCCTCTCCCAGGCTCCTGTGCACACACGCCCTCCTCTCGCACTCTCTAAAACAAACAAATAAAATCTTAAAAAAAAAAAAAAAAAAAAAAAAAGCTTGGAACTTTCAGCCTCATCCCCATTCCCCAGAGAGGTGCTCGAAAAGAAGTTAATGATCAATCATGACTTGGTGAAGAAGCTTCCATAAAGATCCCTAAACTATGGGGCTCAGAGAGCTGCGGTGGTTGGTGAGCACTAATACGTGCCGGGGGAACCTGCGTCCCAGGTCTACAGAGACAGAAGCTCCTGCACTGGGACCCTCTCGGACCTCACCCTATGGATCTCCTCATCTGGCTATTCATCTGTATCCTTTATGATATCCTTTATTATACAATAAACTGGAAAATATGTTTTTAAGTGTTTTCCTGAGTTTTGTGGCCTGTTCTAGCAAATTATCAAACCCAAGGAGGGGGACATGGGACTCTGGTGTCTCGCTTGTTGGTCAGAAGTACCAAGGACAGCCTGGAACTTGCTATGGCCATCAGAAGTAAGGGCAGTCTTGTGGGACTGATCGCTTAGCCTGTGGGATCAGATGCTCTCTCCAGGGACATAGTGTCAGGGCTGAACTGAATTGTAGGACATAGAGCTGGTGTCAGGAAATCCCCAGACATCTGGTGCCAGCAATTTGACTGTGAGAGTAAAGGAAACGCAGAGTTTCTTCCTAGACAACTTTTTTTTTTCTACTTCACCTTTACTATCTAGATTTTCCTAAGTGAGCAAGTGTTATGTCTCTAACTATAAACAATAAACTTACATAATTTCATCTTTTTTTTTTAAAAGAGTTTATTTATTTATTTGACAGAGAGAGATCACAAGCAGGCAGAGAGGCAGGCAGAGAGAGGAGGAAGCAGGCTCCCTGCTGAGCAGAGAGCCTAATGTGGGGCTCGATCCCAGGACCCTGGGATCATGACCTGAGCCGAAGGCAGAGGCTTTAACCCACTGAGCCACCCAGGTGCCCCTAATTTCATCTTCTTAAATGATAATGCCTGAACCAAGGCATGCTATGGCCATACTCCAGGAATGTCATCTAAAGCCAAGTGACAAAGGCAAAAGAGTAAGACCAAGACCATCAGTGTGGCAGGGACCTGGGGAAGAAGCCCACCAGCCACAGCCAGAGCCATCCTGAATGAGGGCAGCCTTACCGAGACACAAGCTCTCCCAAGATTTCCAAAATCTTGCTGCAAAAGTGCTCGTCACTCAATCAACTAGCATGAACAGAACTAGAGAAGACTAAGCCCCTGGAGGACCTTACCAACCCATGAACAGAGTCTAAACCACGGGGCAGGTGTTTGAATGGAGATCTGCACCGTGTGCCCAGGAGCAGAGACAGAGCAGTGACTTCTGCTCGGGGTCCGGGGACATCTGAGCTGAGAAAGGGGGATGATACTTGTGCAGCCTTGTTCTCCACTCTGAACCCTCTCACTCATGACGGCAGTTGTTTCTTTTCCAATTTTGCTATATATTATGGACTCTGAGACTTGCGTTACACTCTTGTGGGAAGCAGCTAGAAAGCTCTTTCACCAGAGATCTGGAGGAACCGGGGAGATTATATACATATACATATATATATATATATATATGCTAGCTCACACCAACAGGGAAAAAGACAGATGAGCCAACCACTGGAATGTCACCAGAGCCCCCAAGAATAATGAAATAAACACATCGATGCTTCAGCTGCTAAGAGCCCAGGCCAGAAAAGCATCACCAGTTTGGGTCATCTCAGGGGGAATGGGGAGGATGACACACCTGGGGACCAGGGAAGAAAGAGCACTTTTTCAAAGGACCAACTGGGATTTGGCTAGCCAGGGATCAACTTATTCACAGAGCTCACAAATAGTTTTTGAGTGCTTCCTGTGTGCGCTGAATAAGAAAAAACAGTCCCTGTCCTTATGGAGAAGAAACCATCAGTAAAGAAGTGAACAGAGAACTGCACAAAGAATTACAGCTTCTGATAAAGGAAATGAAGGAAATAAACGAGGTATGAGAAAGAGAATATCAAGGTGGAGGGGGCACTCCTTTAGAAAGGGTCAAGGGAATCCTCTCAGAATGGAAAACAAATGAAACCTAGAGGAGAAAAGGGAGATGGCTGTGCAAAGCACTGAGGAAAGAGCACTCATGTGCAAAAGGCCTGTGGCAAGTGGTAGTTTGGCCCATCTGGGGACTATCAGGAAGGTCATGTGACTGGTAGAGTGGGAAAGAGAGAAAGGCACTGGGTGAGCCCAGCCAGGTGGCAGGCTGGGTCATGCAGAGTCCCACACACCCCACTAAGGGTGCTCTGCTAAATAGAATAGAATATTACTAAAAGCAGAGCCCTGATATGATCTGCTTTACACTGTAAGAACACTCTGGTGCAAGGGGGAGCATAAACAGGAAGGCAGTGCCTTTCGTGAGGACACCTGGCTGTGGGTCCCAGCTGCACCGCTCAGCAGACCTGTGCCTTGAGGGAAGTTGGTTTACCTTCCTGTGCCCCATTTCCTCATCTGTAAAATGGGAATGGTAACAGTACCTAACTCATGGAACTGTTGCGAGGGTTGAAAAGAAGTACATGTGGGGTACCTGGCTGACTCCATTGGAAGAGCATGCAACTCCTGATCTCAGAGTTATGAGTTCAAGCCCCACGTGGGGTACAGAGATCACTTAGGTTAAAAAAAAAAGAGTAAAGGAGATACATGTAAAGTTCTTAGCACAGAAACCAGTACAGAGGAGCACTCAGTAAATTGTTATTACTGCTGTTTAAAAACAAGGGGCGTCTGGGTGGCTCCGTCTTAAGCATCTGCCTTCCACTCAGGTCATGATCCCAGAGTCCTGGGATTGAGCCCTGCACGGGGCTCCCTGCTCAGCGGGAAGCCTGCTTCTCCCTCTCCCACTCCCCCTATTTGTGTTCCCTCTCTCACTGTGTCTATCTCTGTCAAATAAATACATAAAATCTTTAAAGAAAAAAAAAAGGGCTTTAGTTTTCATCTTAAGAAACTGGGTTACCTCCTGGTTTTAGGACACACTGTATTTCGTGGTATCCCCTACTATATTTTTTTTTCTTAAGATGGACTCCTTTTTTTTAAAATATTCATTCATTCATTCATTCATTCAAAGGTTTTATTTTTAAGTAATCTCTACTCCCAACGTAGGGCTCAAACTCACAACCCTGAGATCGGGTCACATCTACCGACTGTGTCAGCCAGGTGCCCCTATATTTTCATTTTAAAATTAATCATTGGTCAGGGGCACCTGGTGGCTCAGTCAAGCGTTTGCCTCAGGCTCAGGTCATGACCCCAGGGTCCTGGGATTGAGCCCCGCATCGGGCTCCTTGTTCAGTGGGGAGTCTGCTTCTCCCTCACCCCCTTGCTCATTCTCTAATAAATAAATAAAAATAATCACTGATCCAACCCAGTCAGCAAACCTTTTCTTTGTAAAGAGCTAGACAGTAAGTATTTTAGGCTTTGTGCATGACAGGGCTCCTGCCACAACCACTCAACACTGCCCCTGTGCCATGAAAAGCAGCCACAGACAATACATAAGCAAACAAGCACAGCTATTTTCTAATAAAACTTTATTTACAAGAAGGCAACAGGCCAGGTCAGGTCCATGGGCTACAGTTTTCCCTGATCTAACCAAATACATGGAGTGGCCCTGCACACATAGCATATACTGTATCGGAAGGACAGAGCTCAATCCAAGATCATTCCTGCCCTCGAACTGCACCCCAGGCCTCTTACCTTGCTCACTGGGGATGTAGGTCTCATCATAATCTTCCTCTAGAACCAGCTGGTCTCCTATGCGGATGGGTCTTCCGGCCATGATTGGTCTGGGCTCAAACACCTGCGGTCCGAAACACCCGAGCCCAAAGAGGAAATCAGTGACCCGTCTTAAAAGGGGAAAAACCGGAGCTGGGTCATGGAGCACCTGGGTCAGACCAGACCATGCACGCCAGCTTAGCCGGGGATTTTCCAACTCCAGGGACAGTGAAGAGTGGGACAAACAGCTCAAAACCCAGGCCTTCTAGGCTTTGCACCTGGGAAAGTTCCCTGAGACACACCTCCCAAAGGCTTGCTGAACACATGGTGAATCACAAAGGATCTGGAAACCCAGCCTTCTCGAGAGTTTGACTTCATATGCTCCCAACACAGGAGAAATAATTCACAGTATAGGACCCCCAGCTAGAAAACCCTAGTAAAACACCAGAGGAACTAGCAGCACCCCTCACCCCCATATACCAACGCGTCCCAGTGCAGTCCCACAGTCTCAACACACATCCCTATTTGCCTTCAACCATGTCCTCAGGGAGCTGACGATCTAGTGGCAGTAGCAAACCCAACTTTAATGCTAGAAGGCAGAAGGGGAGTAAAACCAAACCATACAGCCCTGGAAATACTAGGAGAGAAGGAACACTCCTGCTGAAGGAAGGATCGCAGGCTTTGTCAAGGGGCTGGGGACCAAGGGCAGTCAAGAGTGGCGTTGAGTGGAGAGAGGTGTTCTAGGCAAGGGGACGTTGGGTGCAGACAGCTGTTCTGGAGTGCTGGACCCCAGTGGGCATGGCAGGGGCTGGGTCAGAAAGCCAGGTCACGGAGGAGAGCCGTGTAGACCATGCGCAAGAGCCTTGCCTCTCCCCTGTGGCAAAGGGAGCTGCTGAGGGCTTTGGTGAAAGAAAGTGGCACAGAGTGGCCTTTTTCTAGGTTGAGAACGTTGGCAGGAGTGGCACGGCAGGAATGGAGGAATGATACTGGTGTCAGGAAAACCACTGAGGAGGCCGCCATCCAGGGGAAAGACGAGGAGGCCTTAAATGAGGGCAGAAGCAGAGAGAAGGCAGAATGGGCAGATGCTGTGATGGCAGGCTTCATAGGACCAGGAAGGAGGGCAGCGGGGGAAAGGAGTCTGACTCGAAACCAAGGTCTGTAGCTCCAGGGATGGGCCAGCGTCAAATTGTTCAACTGACGAGCTGTCCCCGTTCTAGAATTGCTCCTCCCTTCCAATCCCTCCTCCTGTAACTACTGAGGACCCCGGGTCACAACTCTCCCCTCAGGCAGCTCCCACACTGAAGCTCCCCATGATACAGAGACAAGTCACCCTGGACAGGGGCTGCCGTGCACAGCACTGCTGGGAGGGCTGTCGCCGCCTTCATGTGACTGACGAGAGCCTAGAGCAGCAGGGCCTAACCTCTTCAGAAGCTGTCACCATTCCACCCGGAGCAGCAAGCACAACACAGCCCTCTTCTAGCAGGGGACGTGAGCAGAAAGACCCTGTCATCCAAAAGGTCAGGAGTGCCCATGGCCTGATCTGGTGGCTCGGAATCTGTCCCAGGACCCCCAGAGAGGGACCCGTGATGAACAGCACAGGACAGAGGAGGGACTGTTGCTGTGGCCCTCTCCGTACCCTGAGAGTTGACAGCCGGCCAAGGAACGTATCTTGCCTCAGGACTCACAAGAGATGGCTCCCTCTGTCAGCACACCCGAGCCAAGGGAGCCAGGCTCTGCCCCCTCTCACTCCCACCGTGATACCTCCAAGCAGTAACTTCATGCCTCAGGAAGACAGGCTAATGGGAGAAGCGTTCTCCTCTGCAGTATATCAACCCAAGTGGGGATCTGCTTCCTACCTGAAGATCCCATAACACTCTGAAGTAACGTTCCCTCCACACACAGCAGAGGTAAGTAGGGTCACTGACTCTGGAAAAGCAGAGCAGGAACCAGATGTAGCTAAAGGAGCCAAGGGAATCTTGAGTTCTCTGAGTTAGGAAGAAGAGGGAAAGGATCCCTGGGGGCATCAGGCTAGCCATCATTCGATCCAACAGGGTAGTGATTTTTTTTAAGACTTTATTTATTTATTTGACAGAGAGAGAGATCACAAGTAAGCAGAGGGGCAGGCGGCAGGTTGGGGGGGAGAGCAGGCTCCCCGCTGAGCAGAAAGCCTGATGCGGGGCTCGATCCCAGGACCCTGAGATCAAGACCTGAGCCGAAGGCAGCGGCTTAACCCACTGAGCCACCCAGGCGCCCCAGGGCAGTGATCTCTTACAAGGCACTTTATCAACCACCTCACAGCAACTGAGAAATCTCACATGTGGGAGATGTCACATATCCCTAGGTACATCCCATCTCGGGAAAGCAGGTGGCAGGTAAAATCTTGTTGCAGCAGAATGCCTGATTAGCTATATTGAAAAGGTCAGGAAGAACCCAGAAAATCTAAATTCATGGATCACTCCAATATGAAACAAATTTTTCCATCAGAAAAAAATCAAGATGTGGGTAGGCTATATTCTCCCTCCTTTCTTTGCTTTGCCTGGCTTAAGAAAGGACGTGGGTAAGGGCAGGACCAAAAGAACAGGAACTGTAGGAATGAGGAAGGTGGTGGGAAGAGAAATCCTATGCCTTTAATGACTACTAGATATCTTTTATTCATTCAAGAAATATTTATTGAACACCTACTAAGTTTACTTCTTGCTGGCACTAGAGACGTGATGAGGAGTAAAAACACCCGTAAGCTAACAGAGCATACTTACACACACATATGCATAATCAGAGTTCCCTGTGTATGGATTTCTTCCACTCTGCTGGAACAATTACAGAAAAAGTGCAGCCGAGTAAAGCAGGCTTACTGAAGAAGGCATTAGGGGGAAGGCGGGAGACATGAGAAGTGATTATGTAGTGGTGACTGAGTGCAGGTCTGGGAACATTCTTGGCTCTGAATCCCAGCTCTGCCATTTACCAGCAGAGCAAGCTGCCTCAATTTTCTCATCTGTAAAATGGAGATAACAAGGTCTATCCCAAAGGGCTGCGAGAATCTATGTTCAATACATGGGTGGGGGTGGGGGTAACGCCTGGGTGGCTCAATCAGTTAGGCCTCTGACTCTTGATTTCTTCTCAGGTCAAGATCTCAGGGTCATGAGATCGAGCCCCATGTCTGGCTCCGTGCTCAGCATGGAGTCTGCTTGAGATTCTCTGTCTCCCTCTGCCCTTCCTCCTGCTCATGCTCACTCTTGTGTGAATGCTCTCTCTAAAAAAATAAATCTTTAAAAAAATTAAATAAAAATAAGTTATTCAATACACATAAAATACTTAAAACATAGTAAGATCGCAATAAATGAGTTGTTGTTATTACTATTACATATCTGAAAGGACTATTCTACCTTGTTCCAGAGGACAGATCGAGTACCAGGAAATGTAAGTGAAGGCCTTTCTGGCATTCAATGACCACTTATTGAACACCGACCATGGGCTGGCACTGTGCTAACTGTTAGGGCTACAAGCCTGATTACACGAGGTCCTGAACTCCAGGTGAGCCTAGCTAAGAAGCCAAACACATAAAGACATGGTTGTAGAATGTGTGAGGCACGTTAAATAGCAGGAGGTACAAGGAGAAACCAAAGTAAGGACAACTAACCTTATTCTGGAAGATCGGGGAAAGCAGAGTAGAGAACCAATGAGAGGGCTCTTCAAGAATCAGCAGGGGCTCACCAGGATACGGGAAGAGAAGGCGGAAGAAACAGCACGCACAAAGGCACAGAGGCAGGAAGAACACGGTGGGTGCAGAGAATTCATTTTGACAACAAAAGTTTATATTCACTGAATATTCCTATGTTCCAAGAACGGTACTAATACTGTATATACATCATCTCACTCCAAGGGGTAGAAAAATATTTTTCCCATTTTTCAAATAAGGAAAGTGAGGCTCGGCAAGGTTAAAGAAAAAAAAGAACTTCCCAAGGCTTCACAGATAGCAAAGGGCACAGCCTAAAAGACATGCCATCCCCATGTCTCTCTGACCCCAAAGCCTGAGCTCTTCACCACTCTGACACGGCCAGCACACACAAGGGACAATGAATGGGTGGAGTGGCAAGAGAGATCTACAGTGGAAGGCCCAGAGCACACTAGAAAGGGCTTAGAAGGATTTAGGTTGAATCCCGTATGTGAGAAGGAGCCAGCACAGGATTTCACAAAGGAGACAGGCATGATGAGATCTGCAGTTTAGCAAGATATTCTGACAGCTGTCTAAGAACTAATTTCAGGAGGGCAAGAACAGAAGCAGAGCAACCACTTAGGAAGCTTTCCTGAAAGCACAGGCAAGAAATTATGAACTAAGCTAGTGGCTGTGAGAATTGGAAGGAAGGACCAGATGCCTACGGTATTAGGCTGCAGAATCACAGGACCTGAAGTCTGCGGCAAGTGAGGGAAATCAGGGCACTTAGACTAGCGTGGGATTACCTGTTGGCTTCTATGCCTTGCCCAATAGCCCCACCTAGCCTACTCCCTAGAATATAGGAAATGCCCAGCAAATGTTTGCTGCGTATATCCTAAGACTGAATTCCAGGTGCAGACCTGGCTGAGTGAACCGTGCAGTCCTTCGGGGACACGGGAACTACATGCAGGAGGCGGCGCAGATCCGGGGGGCCGGGATGGCGGGGGGAGGCACGCAGCTGGAGATGCTCGGTAAGCAGGTCTGAGCTCACGAAACAGGTGTGGCTGCTGCTCACGGTAGTTAAACAGACCGTCACTGAAATCACCCAGACCCAGACGCGGCCTGTGGTGAGCAGAAAGGACAGGCCTGCAAAGACAGCTGAGTTAGGAGGCCCGGGAGCGAGGAGTCGTGGAAGCCAAATGAGGGCTGCGATTCCAGGTGGAGGAGATAGATTTTTTTCATCAGTGCGAGGAAAGGAAGGGGAAAACAAATCTCCAAAACTTCCCGACTTCCCCAGCTGGCCCAAAGACGGCAGAAGGTCGGGCTAGCCCTGGATTCGGGCACGGGGAAAGCCTCCCCACGAAAGTATTCGAGCGCGGTTCGGAGGCCGGGCCTCACTCTCCATGGACCGGCCGAGTAAACGGGCGCCCCCGCAAGCTCACACGCTGTCACTCGCGCTCCGGCTCGCCGCTCGCTCCCCGCCGGCACCCCAGCCCAGCGCCCCAGCCCAGCGCCCCTTCCAACACCCAGAGAGATTCTGGATGGATGCACCCTAGTCCGGCCGCTCCTTCCCAATCTCTCTCCCCAGTTCCCGCCCACACTCGTGCTCCTCCCGCTGGCGGGCACACAAGTGTGCCCCCAACTCTCCCGCTTCCCTCCTTCCCCCGCCACCCGACCCCTTCCTCAAGGAGGTCCTTACCCGCCCCCGCCCCGGGAGGCACTGGGCCAACGCTCCCGGCTCTGCGCAGCTTCCCCAGCACCACCCCGGCTCCCCGCTTCCAGGGACGCCGGGGTGTTGCCCTGCAGCGGCCAACAACCACTTCCGGAAAGGGTACCGACTTAGCAACTGAGAGTCCCGCCTCTCCACGGAGCCAATAGGTCGCTGAACGAGAGCGGTGGCACTGGATTGGTTAGAGGTCCCGTCGGGTCATGGAGGACTTGTGCACGTTTTCCCATTGCACGATGGGAGATGTAGTCCAAGATAGTTAATGAGGGGGCCGCAAGGGGTCCTAGGAGAGCTCTGAAGTCGATTAGGAGGGGAATTTCCTCCCAGGGCAGGAAAGAGTCATTCATAGTATTTACGGTAACGTGAATTAACTAAAGAAATCTATTCGTCATCAGTTTTTAAGTAGTGTGATTAATATCAGGTGAAGACGATACTGATCATCAGTAACCCGTTGAGTCTTTAATAAACAAAAGAAATATGAATGTAAGGTAAGGGGAGCCCACCTCCCCCACCCCGCAGAAGATGCTTCCCTGGGCTCAGATGAAATCAGTGAGCACCTGATCAGGACTTGAGAGCTGTGGTTTCCCGTTGTTTACCTTTTGACCCAGAGCGCAGGGCTGTTTGAATGTCTGCAACATTGGGGATGGTAACATCTCTAGTAACTATTTCAAAGAGTCTGTTTAAGAAGAAAAAGGTGACAAGGGTGCCTAGCTGGCTCAGTGGCCGGGAGAAGGGGTGGCTGTGGCTCTTGATCTTGGAGTCGTGAGTTGGGGCCACACGGGGGGTGTAGGGATGACAAATAAATTTTTAAGAAGAAAGTGACACAATGTGTAGCCCCCTCCACCGGCTCAGTCTGGCAGAGGGGTTGCTATTAATATAATCCCAAAGAGCTTAATCTGGCTCAGGTGGAGGGCAGATCTTTTTTGTCCTCAACCTCCTTCTAACAAAGAAGTTAAGAGGGTCATTACACCAATAGGAAACTGCAGGGTGGAAAAGTGAACTTCCCAGTTGGAGAGAATGAAGCACCTAGAGCAAGCAGATCCTGACAGGTTCTGTTGTGGATATAGATCTGACTCCTACCAACTCCTACCGGGTCCTGAAACCACGGGGCCCTGGGCCCAGAATGCGGAACTCAGGTTCTTGTCCCTGTAGATCCCAAGCCAGACATCCTGGATGTATTCCTCTTGTTTAACTTGAGCCCTTTGTGCGACAGCTCTGCCCGTACTTCCTTTATTCTGCCTTCAGATGACAAATCATTGCGCCGCCCCCCCCCAACACACACACACACACACACACTCCTCAAAAGTATCCCTGAGGGACAGACTGGGATGGGTCTCTGAGGGCTCACCCGCTCATCCACCACAAACCTTACACAAAACAGGATCCAAAAAAACCATTGGTAGATTTGGTCTCTATGTCCCAGAACTTTTAATCAATTCGGTTGACTTTAACTGCCATCAAAATTCTTAACTTTGATTCCATAGTATCCGTCCCTTTCCATCTCATGGGAAGAACTAATAAAGTCAGGGTCACCAGGGGATTAATGGGATTACCCCACACAGATAAACAATTTGCATTTTATCAGCCTTCCCTGTAGGTTTGTTCTTCAAAATGCAAACCAATTTATAAAATGCCCTTAGGCAAACATAATTAAGAAAGCAAATCTTTGGGGAGAAATAACAAAAATGACACACCAATTGATAGGCCAGTAATATACCCAATGAGTGAGGAAGAGAGATTGAGAATTTCATCCTTTGTAGGTTAGCTTCTGCACTCAAAGATGTGGGAAGAAGAAAACAAAATCGGTCCCAAACTTTATGCCATACCCCCGAAGTCAGAATTTTTACTGTTACAACTTTTTCTTCTCTTTTCATACTGTTTACTGGTAACATACAGACAATCACCCACATAAAGAAAACACTTGTTAACCCTACAATTTTTTAAGTATATAAAATTGTGAAATGTTCCCTCTCTTCTTTCAATCCACCATATTTAAAATTGCAAACTGCACTTCTACCTCTCTTCTCTGCTTTATTTTCCCCCATAGTGTATATCACCATCTGAAACACTGTATATTTTATTGTATTTTTCTTACTATCTGTCTCCCTATGGAAGATGTAAATTGCATGAAGACAGGAATTTTGTCCATTTTATTTATTGCTGTATCTATGGTGCCTAAAACAGAACTTAGCATGTAGTAGGTTCTCAATACACGCTTACTGAATGAATAAATGAGCCAACTGAAGGAAGGAATTTCACACTTCAGAGGAAATCACTGTTGACATTTTGGTTTCTGTCTTCCAGACTTTTTAATGTTTATGCAGATGTATATTTATATGCATGCATATATATGCACACATGCATCCTTTTTAATTTTTGCAGAAATGATATCATAACATACATATTGTTCTACAATGTGCTTTTCTCACTTGACATCTTTCAAGGTGAGTTCCTAAGGAGTTAATCCATTCTTTATAATGGTGAAGTAGGATTCCATTAAGTGACTGTCTCCTTCCTCTACTGGTAATCATTCATTTTGGTTTTTTGTTTGTTTGTTTTTTTAAAGATTTTATTTATTTATTTGACAGACAGAGATCACAAGTAGGCAGAGAGGCAGGCAGAGAGAGAGGGTAGCAGACTTCCTGCTGAGCAGAGAGCCCGATGTGGGGCTCGATCCCAGGACCCTGGGATCATGACCTGAGTGAAAGGCAGAGGCTTTAACCCACTGAGCCACCCAGGCACCCTGGTAATCATTCATTTTGTTTCCAAAGTTTCGGTATTACATACATGCTGAATTCATTGTATTCATTGGATAGGATCTTAGATGTGACACTGCTCAGAGAGTTTAAATTTTTTACGTTTTAATAGACATTGCCAAATTTCTCTCTAAAAACGCAATAATTTTAGTCCAACCAAGCCTTTCACCAACACCAAAAATGTCCACTGTGAGAGGCAATAAATAAATAAATAAATGGTGATGGTATCTAAATATTATTGTTACTGCATTCTTTCACTGTTAATGAAACTGAACTTTTCCCCCATGTGTTTATTAGTCATTTGAATATCTTCTATTAATTATCAATTCACATTCTTTATTCATCTTTCTACCAGGTTGGTTGGGGATTTTATTAACTTGTAGATTGTCTTTGTATAATATAGACATTAACCCTTTGGCTGTTTATTATGTGACAAATATCTCCTAGTCTGTGACTTATCTTTAACTTTGTAAATGTCATTTTTCATTTGGTAAATGTCATAGTGATAATAAAGCCAATAGCTAAATTTTACTGAGCACTTACAAAATGCCAGACACCATTCTAAGTCCTTTATATAGATTACCTCATTTAAATCTTCTATTACAAGGTAGGTACTACTGTTATCAAAAATTGAGAGCTACAAAGGATAAGGAAGTAGGCTGTGGAGTCTCCTGTGTTCTAAGTGACAGAGACTTAGAATACTAGAAGTGATTCTACAGAAGTTTTAAAAATTCAAGTAGTCAAACCTGTCCATTAAAACAACAACAACAACAACAACAAAACAAAACTCTGAGTTTTGTTAGAGAGACCTTCTCTAACATAAGATTATTAAATGTTCCTCTATTTTTTCTGTAGTTTTATTTTTCACATTAAACCCTTCGATCTACCTGAAGGTGATTTTTTTCATGAGATAGAGAGTGTGTTTTCTTTCCTTCCAAATGGATATCCAATTGTCCCAAAAACAGTTATTGAAAGATGTATCCTTTTGATTTCCTTTTGATATGATTTCCTTTTGATATGAATGTCATCTTTTTTTGGTATGATCTAAGTACTTGTCATTTTTTATTTTATTTTTCTGTTTTCTTTTATTTTTTATATAATACCCAGTGCCCTTCACCACATGCCCTCCTTAATGTCCATCACCCAGTTACCCCCAGCCCCTCACCCCTCTCCCATCCAGCAACCCTGTTTGTTTCCTATATTAAGAGTCTCTTAGGGGGACACCTGGGTGGCTCAGTTGGTTAAGCAGCTGCCTTCGGCTCAGGTCATGATCCCAGCGTCCTGGGATCGAGTCCCACATCGGGCTCCCCTCTG
>PISX010030230.1:0-18985 GCA_004024625.1 Mellivora capensis | reverse complement strand
AAAAAATAGTTTGTGGTGAAACTGGTGGAAAAAAAAAAAGTTTGTTGCACCAGTTGACTCTCCCTTTCGTATATATTTTTTCTGTAGCAGACTATGCTGTTTACCCACAGTACAACTTCTTTCAAAATTGGGAGTCTGTCCTCTCAAACCTACCTCTGCTTTATCAACTACGTTTATGGAATATTCTAAATCTTCTGTTGTCACTTCAACAGTCTTCACACAATTCTTCACCAGGGGTAGATCCCATCTCAAGAAACCACTTTCTGTGCTTGTCCATAAGAAGCAGCTTCTCATGTCTTCAGGTTTTACCATGAGATTGCAGCAATTCAGTCCCATTTTCAGGCCCCTCTTTCTTCCTTCCTTCCTTCCTTCCTTCCTTCTTTTTTGATAGAGAGCATAAGCACAGGGCAGTTGGAAGGAGAGAAGGAGAGAGAGTTTTAAGCAGACTCTATGCTAAACACGGAACCCGGTGCAGGGCTCCATCTCACGACTCTGAGATCATGACCTGAGCTGAAACCAAGAGTTGGATACTTTGGGTCCCTGGGTGGCTCAGGTGGTTGGGCGACTGCCTTTGGCTCAGGTCATGATCCTGGAGTTCTACGATTGAGTCCCGCATCAGGCTCCCTGCTCAGCAGGGAGCCTGCTTCTCCCTCTGACCCTCCCCCGCTCATGCTCTCTCTCTCTCTCAAATAAATAAATAAAATCTTAAAAAAAAAAAAGATTTGGACACTTAACTGACTGCAGACTCCACTTTAGTTCTCTTGCTCTTTCTACCACATCTGCAGTTTCTTCCTCCACTCAAGTCTTGAATCTCTCAAAGTCCTTCATGAGGATTGCAATCAGCTTCTTCCAAACTCCTGTTCGTGTTGATATTTTTTACCTTTTCCATGAATCACCATTGTTCTTTTTGACATCTAGGTGGTGAGTCCTTTCCAGAAGGTTTCCAGTTTACTTTGCCCAGATCCATCAGAGGAATCACTTACTCTCTGCCAACTCTAGCCTTATGAAGTGTATTTCTTAAATAGTAGGACTTAAAAGTTGAAATGACTCCTTGATCCATGGTCTGTGGAACGGATGTTGTGCTAGCAGGCGTGGAAACATTCATCTTGTCCATCTCTATCAGAGCGCTTGGCTGACCAGGGACACTGTCAATGAGCAATCTTTTTTGTTTTTTTTGTGTGGGGTGTTTGGGCTATTTATTCTTATTAGCATATAATGTATTATTTGTTTTGAAAGGAATCTTTTTTTCTGAGCAGTTCTCAACAGCGGGCTTTAAGTATTCAGTAAACCATGTTGGAAACAGGTGTGTTGTCATCCTGGCTTTGTTCCATTTATAAGAGCACAGGCAGAGTCGATTTCACTTAATTTTTGAGGACCCTAGGATATTTGGAATGATCCTGGAGCCCTGGCTTCAACTTGAAGTCACCAGCTGCCTCTGACCAGAGAGTCACTCCGTCCTTTGAAGCTTTGCAGCCAGGCATTGACCTCTCTATGAAAGTCCTAGATGGCATCTTCTTCCGATAGAAGGCTGTTTCGTCTACACTGAAAAGCTGTTGTCTAGTATAGCCCCGTCATGGATAATCAGAGCTACGTCTCCTGGAGAACTCGCTCCAGCTTCTCCACCAGCACCTGCTGCTTCCCCTTGCACTTCTGTGTTACCGAGACGGCTTCTTTCCTTAACCCGCATGAAGCCACCTCTGCTAGCTCCAGACTTTTCTCCTGCGGCCTCCCCACCTCTCAGCCTTCACAGAACTGAAGAGAGCGAGGGCCTTGCTCTGGGTCAGGCTTTGACTTAAGGGATGGTTGTGACTGGGTTGATCTTCCATCCAGATCATGCACACCTTCTCCATACCAGCGGCAAGGCTGTTTCGCTTTGTCATGCACGTGTTCACTGGAGTAGAACCTTTAATTTCCTTCCAGAACTTTTCCTTTGCATTCACATCTTGGCTAACTGATGCGAGAGGCCTAGCTTTCAGCCTGTCTTGGCTTTCAGCGTGCTTAATCATTGCGAGCTTCTGATTTAAAGGGAGAGTAGACCTATGCAACTTTTTCTCTCACTTGAACATTTAGAAGCCATTGTAGGATTATTAATTGGTGAATCTTGTTTTATAAGTTGTTGTTGTTGTTGTTAGAGTTCATTTATTTATATTAGAGAGAAAGAGGAGCACAAGCAAGGGGAGCAGCTGGCAGAGGGGGAGAGAAGCAGACTCCCCGCTGAGCAGGGAGCCCAATACGGAGCTCAATCCCAGGACCCTGGGATCATGACCTGAGCCAAAGGCAGATGCTTAACCAACTGGGCTACTCAGGCACTCCTCATTGGCTTAATCTTAATTTTGTTGTGTCTTAGGGAATAGAGAGAATGACGGAGAGACGGGAATGGCCAGTCAGTGGGATTTATTGCTTGAGTTCACTATCTTATAGGGGCATCCTTTGTGGGACCCTAAAACAATTACAATAGCAACATCAACAGTTATTGATCACAGATCGCCGTAACATTTATAATAATAATGAAAAAGTCTGAAGTACTGTGAGAATTACCAAACTGACAGACACAGAGTGAGCAAATGCCATTAGGAAGAAGACATCAGTAGACTTGACACCACTTTGCCACGGACCTTCCGTTTATAGCAGAGGCAGTGTCTGTGATGCACAGTCAGGCAAGGTGGGCCTGTATGGTTCATCCCGTCCCTACCTCTCTTCCTCTTCTCCGAGATGCGAGGACGGGACATAAAGTGTAGAGAACACTGAAGGAAAAAGAAGATAAAGTAACTATATAGCAAAGGTGGAAGGAACAAGCTAAGAGGCTGGGTAGAGTTTGGAGGAAGGTGGAAGGAAGTGAGAAGTGGGGAAATAAAGTTTCCCCAAACTTTAGTTTGAACAAAGTTAGTAGAAGGGGAGATGTGCCAGATCATCAGCTTGCTTGTGCTGACAGAACCCCCACCCACCCACAGCCTCTTCTCTTCCTTGTGTTCTTGCGAGTTACATTTCTCAAGGGGTCACAAACTTCTTCTCACAGCCTTCCTGGGAAGTTGTACTTAAGGGAAGGGGAACCAAAAAAAAGAGATTAAAGCTTGGGCTTTAGAAGGCCAGCCAAAGAGCACAGCCGTAAATGCAAGTGCGGGATGTTTTAAATAGGCCATCTGGCGCTATTCCCTTTATGACTGTAGGATGATTAAAAGTAAAAGGAATGCTTGTGTCTGAGCTCTCTGGACATATGGCTAAGAGTGTGTTTCACTTAAGTAATCTCAGCTCTCTGAGGGAAAGCTCTTCCTCTGTCCTTTTCTCTTTGCCCTTCAGAACCAGGAGAGGAAGCACAGAACGTATGTGTATGTGCTCATTGTCACAGAAGTGCTGGAAGACTGGGAAGATTCCGTTAACATTGGTAAGTTGTCCCCAGATAGCTTTCAGAATGCTCCCCACTATGGGCCCTTGCCACGCCACAGGTCATGACCCAGACCTAGAAACAAGCCTGATGAAAGAAGCCATAGAAGAATATGTTTATTGGAACAAGCATGTCCATTTTGATGAAAAGTAGTGTTTTGAAATGTTCAAAAGGAAGCTGAAGGTGGGTACCTGGTCAGCCAATAGAAACATGGTTTCTAACACCGAACTTGACCATCCACAGCAGATAGTGACCCTCGTCCACAATGCTGGGGCCACCACTGGCCACGAAACCCCAGCTGGGAGCAGGACCTTGGCAATTCCTTGTGATGCTTATTCATACTGTTGGAGAAAGCTGCTGGTTTGGTGCGGGGAGCCGCTCCCTCCAGAGTTGTGTGGTAGAAGCAGAGTAGTGGGAGCAGTTTCTGGTTTTACCCATATTCACCTTTGGATGCCCCTCCCTTTCTCCTGAGGAGCCGTTCTCTTTGATCGCTCAGATCACTATTGGGTGTGTGTCTTTGGAACTAAAAACTTAGGTTATTTAATGGTTGGATCATGGTTTAATCTTTTGCCTCTGAAGGAAAGTATATTCTAGGAAAGTGTAATATTAATTTAAAAACCGGTTATAGGGGCGCCTGGGTGGCTTAGTGAGTTAAGCCTCTGCCTTTGGCTCAGGTCATGGTCTCAGGATCCTGGGATCGAGCCCCGCATCGGGCTCTCTGCTCGGCAGGGAGCCTGCTTCTCCCTCTCTCTCTGCCTGCCTCTCTGCCTCCTTGTGGTCTGTCAAATAAATGAATAAAATTAAAATAAAATAAAATAAAATAAAAACCGGTTATAAATCAGCAAACGGATAGAATCCAGTTGCTGAAACCTCTCCCTTTATGGTGCGTGTGTGCTTTGCCACTGTGCCCCTCACACTGCTGATGTGGGCGTTTTGTGGCCCTTTGGCTTTCAACGACTTTGAATCTGGTAAGAACGCAATATGCTTAAGTAAATAAATTCAGTAGGGGTTTATTAAAAATAGCCTCCTTGACAGCCAGTGCTAGGGCTTAAAAAGGAGACAGAGATGAGTGTGGGATGGCCCTGTCCTCAGAGCACTCTGTCAGGCGGGAGTCACACACTTGTGATATGAATTGTCAAGGTACCATTGCTGTATTAATATCCAACAGGACTTTCACCTTGTACTACTTGCAAGAATTGAAATACTGAAATAATCTAAAATATGGAGAATAAGCCTGTGAGCTAGCTGTCCTTCAGATGAGCCTTTTTCAGGTGGAAATTGGCTTTTAAATGTACGCTTCAGTGAAGGATAAGTGAGCTGAGGTACATTCGTCTGATGGAATGTCTCACAGCTGTTAAACACGGGCTTCTGAAAGCTAATAGACCATGGCAGAGGGTTTGTGAATCATTGTTGGTGAATGAAAAAAGCAGGGCATAAACTTACATATACACTAATTAGAGCTACATTAAAATAGGAATTTGAAATGAAAACAAAAATGAGATTCTGGTTTTCACCTAAAGAATAGGCAACGACAGAGGGAAAGGTAGCATTGCCGAGCGGGGCAGTGGTGAGAACGACATGTGACACACACAAGCAGGGCTGGGGAGTGGGATGGCCCTGCTGGAAAGTAATTTGGCATTACAGAACACGAGGCCTTTAGAGTCCACATGTTTTATTCTTAGGATCTCAGTTCTAGGCTTCTGGGAGGTTAAAAGAAAGAAAAAAACAGATAAAGGGTTTTTGTTGTTTTTTGTTGTTGTTGTTGTTGTTTTTGAAGAGCCAGAGTGCTGGAGGCTGAGGGAGAGGGGAAGAGAGAGAATCCTAAGCAGGCTCCACACCCAGCACAGAGCCCGGACATGGGCTCCATCTCACAGCCCCGAGATCATGACCTGAGCCAAAATTAAGATTCAGACGCTCTACCACCTGAGCCATCCAGGCGCTGAGCATATTTTTTTTAGAATGTAGACAAGTACGTAAGAAAGAGTATGAAATTTAAAAAAGAAGCAATAACAATAATAGTACTAATAAGCAAACTCTTATAACATATACTGTGTGCCAGGTATCATTCAGATATCTTACATATTATTCCTCACAACTGGGGCGCTTGGGTGGCTCAGCCAGTTAAGCGTCTGTCTTCAGCTCAGGTCATGATCTCAGGGTCCTGGGAGGGAATCCTGTATTGGGCTCCCTGCTCAGCGGGAAGCCTGCCTCTCTCTCTCTCTGGTTCCCCCTGCTTGTGCTCCCTCTCTTGCTATCTTTCTGTCAAATAGATGAAATCTTTAAAAAAAAAAAAATCCTCACAACAGATTTGTGAGATGGGTACTAGTTATTGCCTCTACAGATGAAGAAGGTGGGGCGCAGCTCAGTACCTAGTTCAGTAACTTGCCACGAACTGACCGTTCAGGAGAGCCAGTGATGTGATTGGAGCCCAGCATGTTAGCTCCAGTGTCGGGGTTTCTAACCACAGCACTCTTCTTAGAGCCGCTCAGGACTCCGAGCATCTGAAAGCATGATCCCAGTTGTAGTTGTTCAGGGCAGCCTCTTTTTCAGATACAATGGAAGAAAAGCAAAGACACGAAGATACCGAGGGTAGTCATTTCTGGTTTCTCATGTTGTAGGTAATTGTATTCTTTATACTTTCTTCCATTTTCCTAATGTTAAGCAATGATCTTTTATTATAAGAGAAAAAAATAAAGGATTTTAAAAACAAATTTGAGAAAAAAGGAAGAAAACAGACTGAGAAGTTAGTAGGGATGGTTACTTTTAAAAATATTTTGTGATGTATGGATATATAACTCTTTAAATTCTGAAATAAAGAACTGATTATAAGACAGGCAGCCCCATAATTCTGGAAGCAGACGTTCATGCCGATTTGTGCAGAAGATGGGGGTGCTGGCTGGGCTTCAGGTGTGTACCTGCGAGCCAGGCAAGGCCCAAAGGTCCCGGAACGCGAGAGGAGACCAGGAGGGCGGGTTTCACACAGTCTGCTTCTCAGATGTCCTCCCTATCTTCCTCATCAGACATCTGTATGGTATTTGAAGCATATACTCTTGTAGGGAAAGAAAGAGGAAAAACACCTTCGTAATGCCCGGTTTTAGTCTTGATAATGTTGCTTTTCTGTTTTCAGCGAGCCTTTCTCCCAAGCTGAAGATCAGAAGCCTGCGGTCGCTTCCCTTTTGTCCTCATTTCTTCTTCTGTCTGCCCCCACAGGAAGGAAGAGAGAATGGTTTAAAATAGAAGACGCCATCAAAGTGCTGCAGTACCACAAGCCGGTGCAGGCGTCGTATTTTGAGACGTTGAGGCAAGGCTACTCGGCCAACAATGGCACCCCAGTCGTGGCCACCACGTACTCGGTTTCTTCCCAGAGCTCCAGGCCAGGCGTCAGATGACTGAAGACTTCTTGTAAGAGGAATGGAAATTGGAAACTAGACTGGAGCGCAGATCTTCCCTCCCTTGCTCTTTTCACCTCTCCTCACAGGCCTCCTCTCCAAATAAGGCATGATGGGCAGCAGAGAAAGGGGTTCTTGATGGTGTTGCTGTTTGGTGTTAAGTGATGGGCTTTTTCTTCTCTTTTTATGGAGGGGGTGGGGGGTGGGTGTGTAATTTGTAAGTACTTTTGTGCATGATCGGTCCCTCCCTTTTCACACCCCTACAATTGTCTAGAGAGACAGTCAGTCTTCCCTCGGCCTTGGATTCTGAAGGTTCCTGTTTGTCTCACCCCAGCCCTGGCCAGACATTTTTTTCTTTGATTTTTAATTTTTTCTTTTTTTTTTTTTTTTAATTAAAAGATACCAGTATGAGATGAAACCTTTCAAGAATTTGTCCTCTAATGCGCTGTTCAGTCCAGGAGGTTGGTCACTTCCCCAGCAGGGTACATTTATCTACACATTATATACTGGGCATATAATATGTAAATAAATGACTTTTAGAAGAGGAATTTAACTGTTTAATTTTTCAAGGTTTTGTTTTCGTTTTTTAAATGCGGGGTGTTTCTGAAATGGAGAGCCTCGCAGTTAATTTCCCTTTTTGTTTTTTGATGCTAGTGGCTAGGTAAGTGTCCCTGTCCTCTCTCTCTTCCCCAGTCACTGACTGTAGTTACATAGGGTATGGAAAGAGTTTAGCTACCTTCGTAGCACTCCCAGAACTCATGGCCTTCTCGAAGTTGTGTTTCCATTGCCAAGAAAGACATAGGAAGAAACCTATTTTCTTTTCTGTTACCGACCTGGGAGCAAATGGCCTCAGCTCAGACCTGAAGAAACAATGATAGAGATTGGAGTCCTCTGTACATGTTGACAGTAGGGATTTGAACTGGATTCTTGGGATCACTATCTAAAAAACTAGAGCATCAAGCACTGTTTGTCCTGCGGGTTGGAATTTTTTCCATTATGCTACTTACCACCAACAGTGGCTTCTCTCCTCGTGCATCCATGCCTTACACAGTGCTGAACTGGACATTGTCCTTGTGTGGAATCATCCGCTGGCCTGGGCCAGTGCAGATGTATGGTCCCATCCTCTCCCGGGTGACCATGTTTAAGTTCCCGAAAATTACACGGGAGGATGATTCAGGTGTCTGCTTATCTTTGCGATGTGACAGCACTTGGAATTGCACCATGGAGCATGCTCAGAAATAGTCAGTGTGTCTCTGCTGAGTTGTGAAAGGTCCATCTTCTACTGAAAAGTGGCATGGGAGAACACTGGGTGGTTGCAGAACGGTGACATCGGGCGTTGGCCCGCTGCAAACTCGTGTTGGTTTTTGATGCAGGCTTTGTGCTGGCTTCGTTTGCCAGTCATGTCATTTAGTTGGGAAATAAGCAGAACAGGGTCTTGAGATGGAAGGGTGGGTCTAGGAGGGCGGACACTGTCAGTCCCTGGCTTAGGACATGCCGTTAGTGGCATCTCCTTTGTCAAAATGTAGCCAGGATGTGAAATGAAAATCGTAGTTTTCTTTATTTAAAATTCTAATAAATACTCAGACTTTGAAAAGCTTTTGCTCTTCCCTCCCACTAAAAGAGATGTATGTATACATATGTATATAAACGATGTAGGCCTGTGTCATTCAGTGTTCAGCATTTTGAGGGGACATCTTTCGAAGAACTTTAAATTTCGCCATGTGTCTCTCAGTTTGTATCTTCTCTCCCAGTCTTGAGACACAGAACCACCAAAGGGTGCCCACAGTTTCCCTAGAATACTGTCCTACCTCTGGGAAAGGCACCCTGTCCCGAGGTGAGGGTCCGAGTGGGCAAACCGCACCACAGGGTCTGAGTTTAAATACCAACTCGCTGTTCACATGTCTTGCTCCAAAACGAGCTGACTGCTGCTTGTTGCCCGATGAAGAGCAGTCTGAGCTGCTGCCCATGTAAGCAAAGGAGAAAATGTAACAGGTTCAACCCAGCACTAAGTGGAATCCAAAAGACATGTTCTTCCAACTAAATTCTGCCTTTACAAGATGGACTAAAAGTACTCTGCAGGAAAACAAGCAGGACTTCTAAAAAGAGAACTGCAGCATTGCTAGTAATTCGTGTGTTTTTTCATGATCTAAAGATGTTTTTACTGGGCTGGTGTCACAACACAGGACCCTACCGAGTCCAGTGTGGACTGATGTTGGCATCTTTGGGTCAGGAGAGTGAACTGTGCCCAGAGGTGTTTTTCAGTGACATGAATGGTTCCTATTAATGCAATTAACTGGGGAGATTGTGCTGATGCTTTCTTAACGGACAAAAAGAACCTTTGTCCAACACCAGAATTGTGGAAACTGGTGCTATTTTCTGTTACGCTGGGATCCTGATGAGCGAGGATTGGTGTTCCTCCCTCCCTGGCACCGTCAACACCATGGCTGTCTTCATGGCTGTGTAGTCATAGCCCTTCTGTGATAAATGACTCAGACCCATGGTCGCGGTGGCCGTTACTCTTCCCCAGAGGAAGCAAGGAGAAACGGAAGAACGCACACAAGTGACCCCACTCACAGAGGCTTTCTTGGACACTGCTTTGCCGTGAGCTCTGCAGGTACGCACCTCATTCGAGCTCGACACAAACAGGTTGCTGTGTGTGGCGCAGACGCAGTCTCACAGTGAGTTTGCCATCAGGATTCTGGTTTATTACTAGGGCGTCCATCACAGTCCTCCATGCACCAGATGGAGAAAGCACTGGGGATTTCACTTGTTCACTTTGTTTTCAGTTTATCGTTTTGCAGCCACTGGGGAAGCATCAGTGAGATCATGCCATCTTTTTGGACCAGGGCTCTGTGTGTGTGTGTGTGTGAGAGAGAGAGAGAGAGAGAGAGAGAGAGAGAAGGGCTACCAGGAGCCAGTTGTATCCGATTCGTTTGTAGCCTTCCAGAATGGCGTGGCCCATAAAACAAGAGTCCTGATTTTTCTCGTAGCAAACCTGGCAGGATGGAAAAAAGTTAACGAGTTGACAGTTTTGTTTTTACAAGTGTCCGCTGCCCCATCTGCCCCGCGTGGAGAGGGCTCCCCAGCTGCTGAGTCTGAGCTGAGGCCATCTGGAGGGATCAAAGCATGTGGGAGGAGCACCCCCCGTGAGGCTGAGGAAGGCCACGGAGGTGCAGGATTTCTGCCTTCGGCCTGGCGCAGTGCAGCGCTGCGCCGTAGAGCAGGGAGGCCTTGCCTCTCGCGGCCTCTGGGGAGCAGAGCAGGTCACTGCCCCCGGGAGGCTTCTGCAGCAGTTCTGTAAACGCATTGCTACACAGTCAAGTTCCTTCGTGACACATAATTTCTGTTTTGACATTAGGAATCAGTCCATGTAAGGTCTTTTAGACTTGCTTAGAAGAAAAAAAAATCACCTTTTGTTGGAAAAAGCAGAATAAAATGTCCACACAGAAATGTTCTTCTTCCTTCTTTCCCTTTCTCTTGCCCACACACAGTTCTTGTTGGAGGCCCCTTATTTCCCCCCAGAGCTATGTAATGAGAGGAGTAAGCCGACTCCCGCCAGACCTGGCTGTGCATCTCACATTGCACTGTATGTGCTTGTCGTTTCCACCTATGCTGGGGGACTGCCTCTGTTGGTCTCCCCACCTGACCTTTTTTTAAAACAGCTTAGCCTGAGCTGCATTTCTTTTGGTTCGCAAAAAGGATTTAATAACCACAGTGTGATTTTTGCCACAACTGTGTGATTTTTAGTATTTCTAAAGTGTTCTTGAAGTCCAGCCTAGTTGAGGGGAAATTTAGAATTAGAAGAAATACCTAGAGAAGTCGTCACAATGGGCTGAATTTGGGCTTTAAGGGAAATGAGGATTAGCTATTGTTGATACTCCAGCCTCGTCCTGGTCCTTTCTGCATTTCAGAACACCCATGTTTATAACAAATGGGAGACCTGTCAGCTCAAGAGGCTCTGGGGCAAGGAGGTTATCTAATGGTGATTATCAAGGCAAGGGCTCTTGTGGTTCTTGTTCTTGAAACTCTAAAAGAGGTCAGACCCGAAGCAACACAGGTCATACTGCCCTGTCGAGGTGACAGCCATTCCTTCTGAGCCCTGCTGGGATGGAACCCGTTTCCCCCAAGGCCATGGGGAGGTGGCTTCCAGGCTGTGCAGCTGCCGATGTTTGCGACCTCAGCCTTGCTCCATCCGGGCACCCATCTCACTCAGAGTAGGTGGGAAAGCAACCCAGGGTCAGCCTAGGTTCTCTGGGGTGAGCCTTGCATCAGAGACTTCACTGTCCCGGAAGAGCTGGGTTCCGTTGTCATTTTAGACGGTCACCCATAAAGCAGACATTGGAGATTTTCAGTAAATTGGGAAGCACTGGCTACAATCCATGAAAGCCACTGTTGTCTGTTGATTAGGTAACTTGAGGTGACCAGAGGCCCTAGGAACCTGGGAATGTGAGGCAGACTCTAATCTGGAGGCCGGCAGCCTTTCTGCTTCCGCCTCGACCGAGGCAGCTTCACTCTTTGACGACATTTTTGCCGTAGCTGATGACCTTTCGGGGATGTGAGAAGCCTGATCAGAACATCCAAGCAAATGATACCTCTCACTCTCAGATTCATGAAATAGTTTGCCCTCCTAGTCCCCTTAAAAATGAATAAGTAAAAAGAGAAAGAAAGGATGCTGCTTGGTGAGGGTGTGGATGCACTGCTTGAACTGAGGCGGGTAGTCCCGTGATCTTGTGTCTGAAGTATGAAGCTTTCTAAGTCAAAAAGGCATGTCTCTCCCGGGAAGCTTTATTTATAGTGAAGATTTGGTGAGCTTTAGTCGTCTGAAAAAAATGAGACGGTCCACCTGCAGGGGAGCTCACAGGGAAGCCACATCAACTCAGAATTCACACCAGGAGGGATTCTGCTACAGAAGAAAGTGCCTTTGGCCAAAAAAGCAAGATTAATATCTAAAAGGTGGACAAGCATTGCTTCTGTTCCTCCAGCAACCAGTTGTTTAATAATTAACTCTCGGTTTCCTTTGGTTTACATTCTCAGTTCTGAACCCCACACAGAAGTCCCTAGAACACACAAAAAAAGGCATCTAAAACTCTGGAGATTGGCTTTAAAAGACCCCAAAGCAGCCACATTGCCATTTTCCAGGTTCCTCGCCATTTTGACATGCTGCCCGTCCTTTCACACTCTGCAGCCAGCCCAGATGTGAAGACTGGATTCATTGACTTGAGGGACCTCAGTTCTGGTTCTGGAATAATTGCCTGCTAAATTGCTTACTGCCTGTGGAAGTTATCTGTGGGATGTACCTTTCAGAGAACATTTCAATGGTATAGTAAAATTCTTCTGGGCTTGAGGGCCCAATCAGGCATTTAGATCAAAACTGGAAGTCTTTGAGGCTCCTTGGGGAAAAAGCAAGACACCTAAATCCCAGCGCTGGGCCTTGAGACCATACTCCCCTCTGCCTAGTAAGGGTTCAAGTGGCACCTACAGGAAATCGTTTTTCCAGTGAGATTGTAAGTCACTTGGGGAGGTAATACCCATGTAAACCTGTCTTTCTGAGCACTTTTATGCCAACTTGAAAATGCTAAGCTAAAGCAGCCCTGACCCCATAGCCTCTGTCCCCTCTCTTTATTGTTCCATATTTGGGGGTTTAAAAGCTTTTCAGGGTTAAACCCTGGTCTTTAACAATTCTGTTTGTTGTGGAGGAGATGAGTCACTAACAGATGATCTAAAGGAGACTCTAGTTTTGGTTTCCCGAGTACACTGGCATCACAGATATGACTTATGCCCGGGAACGTAGAGCCTGATGGTCAGGACACCCCTATACCGGAAAGGTGTGTCCCACCCAGAGCCTCCACTGGGGACAGATCTGAAGTCAGGTTTGGGAGAACCTCCAAAGCGCTGAAATGCAGGGAGGACTTCAGGGGCCTTCGCCCCGCAGCCAGGCAGCTTGTGTTCCTCCCAGGAGCATGGAGGAGCTCCGAAGGCTATGGCAGATGGTGAAGCCACAGTGCACAGACTCGAACCCGTCCCTTTTGCCGCTTCTCACATGGCTCGTGCACATTTTGCTCAGAATCCAAGGGGACCCTCCTCTCCAGAATCTCACTGGCTTCAGGTGTTTTGGTTAGCCTCCGACAACCTCCCCCTTTCTCTCCCACCTGCGGATGGACAGAACTGTGTTTGTTGCTCCAGGCACGGATGTGCGAGTCCAGGGCCCAGCAGCACAGTGTGGTGTTTAGTGGTTAGAAGAATAGTCGGTCCACTCAGTTAACAATGTGTGGTGCAGTTTCGTACATGTCGGGTCTGTTTTTATTGTTTCGTGGTCTGAAAACCTTCAAGCTCCAACCTTATCCTCCAAGAAAGGCAGATGGTTAGACTAAGAAACCTTCAGTTGGTACCTCTGCCTTAGGAAAGATTGCTGTCGGTTTGCTGGGTGCTTAAGGAAATCAGGAGCATTTGAGGATATTGGGAGCTGTTGTAAAATTAAAGGAGTGGCTCTGGCCTACCCAAGTGTATCAGAGAGAGGGCATGGAGGCCTATTAGTAGCCTCTTGAAATTGGCTCTGGCCAGCCCCGCCTTCGTTGCAAGGACCTTACCTCCCGTCCTCTCCAGTGATCTTGGGAGGGACGACATCTAAGGAGGTGGCGAGGCTCTGCCTCCTGTTTGCTCAGCTGCAGGATGTGACCTCCAAAAAGGTTTTTCTTAAGGGGCTTCCTCACCCTTAAAATGATTTAAGGGTGATTCCCTCCACATCACTCACCTACTGTCAGCATCCGACAAGGTGAAATTTCTCGGGACCATTCCAGTTCTAAAATGGATGAACTAGATGTACTGCCTCCCCTTTTGCAAGTGTATTGTCCAGATGCAATCTCCCTTTGTCCAAGTTGGACAAGTATTTCCAGGGAACCCCTTAAACTGAGGCAAGTAGCCAAAATGTTTTGAGTTTTTCCCCCAGAAGGCAGAGTCTTTGTCCCTTCTCCCTTGTGCACAGACATTTTCGCCGAGTCTTAAAAGATCAAGTCCAGTAATGTCTCTGGAACTGAGACAAGAGCTAGGGGCCCACGCCCCCAGGGACCAGTCCCCTGGGGGATCTCATGCTCAGCCTAGACTGTTCTGATTCCACCAGAAGTCTGCTGCTATCCCCATCCATCAGGGTCCCCCTTACTCCCCAGAAAGCAAACAACTTAGGCTTCCTGTCATTAGGTCACCGAGTCCTTCGGTGACCAGTCTACAGAGTGAATGTGTGTATCACCTACGTGGGCAGTGTGCCTCCTGCTTGCAGAAAGGGTAGAAAGTGAAACATCCAGCGGCCTGAGTACTCACATCCTTGGAGAGGTTGGCAAAAATAACTCCAGTGAGTGCAACAAAACACAAAACTGAGGAACCGCACTTGTACAGGAGGACAAGTTGGTTTTGGTCCTTTTACCTCTTGGGACCTGACACTCCAGTAAACTGGGCTTTGAAATAATATCACACTTACCCCAACCCAAATGCACTCCAGGACTTTGGAGCTCCCAACCCATGAGTGCATGGTCTTTTCCATTTTTTGTTTGTTTCCAAAACAGCCTTGCTTGGTATTGCATGGAAAGTTCCAGTTTTCCTTCCTACCCACTTGGGGCCACTTGCCCAGGCCTGGCCCCTTCCCCAGTATCTTTACAGCACTCATAGGAAGACCTATGCAGTGCCCTTTGGAGCAGGGGAGTGGAACTTGGTCCAGAGAAAGCAGCAGAAACAATTTTCTTGTTACCTCTTCTCAAGGAGGGTGTTTTTAGTTTTTCTTCACGCCTCTGTTTCCTGTGGGTACAGTCGGGCTGGGAAGAGGAAGAGCTGAAAAGAAAAGGAAACGGAGGTCCAGCCAGTCCAGGTTTGGGTCTGAGACAGATGTCCAGCTGATGTGAGTCCCACTTTCCCCCCCTTCAATAGCAGGCCAGTCATCTGTAACGATTCTCCTTTACTAAGGTATCTGCTTCTGTAGTGCCCGCAACAGAGGACAGACAGACCCCTCCCCTGTAGTCTGGATAGAGCTTCGGTACTCTCCCTAAAGTTCCATCATCCCCATAGCCCACTCCTTTTTGTAAAAACAAATGCTTAATCCTGTGAGCGTGCTGTTCCTTTCTGTGTGTTAATCAGTCTCCTTCCATTGGAGCTGTGTGGGAGGGAAGGGCCTTGGAATTGTAGGTTGTAATCTTGTGCCAACCAATAAAAACCAGTATTTCACACATGTCCCTGCTTAGTGTCTGGTCTCTTCTTTCTTTCTTGAGATTTTCCATGAATTCTTCACATCAGTCTTGCTTTGATTTTTTTCCCCCACTCTCTGCTGAGGTCTTGAGAGTTGCCCTCGAGGTAGGTACAGGTGGCCCTATGGACAGTCTCATGTTCAGGAAATTCAAGTGAGAAGTGAATTGGAGAAGCCCCACAGTAGGCCGTGAGAGACTCAGCTGCCGGGGCCCCAGGGAGACCCAGATGGACTGCCAGTGCCCAGAGCTGAGAGAGCCTGCCCCCTAAGCCCCCTAAGCCAGTGAGGCTTTCCTCAGAGCCCAGAGGACTCAAAAGGGACAGATAGGTGAGCCACATCGAAGACAACACGAAAGCACAGCCAGACGTTGCTTTCCCACATGGGAACAGGAGCTGGGCATGGTCGGGTCGGGAAGTCTTATGTCCCATCCTTTCCAGTGACTTTGATTGGGGCTGCTGACGGGCAGGAGCCGTGTTTTGAAGGTATGTAGTGGTAGGACTTATGGGCAGAGGACAACAGGCGGACCACCATCATTGGGAGAGTGGCACTGAGTGACCTAGAGACAGATGGAGAACACGTTGAGCTGTCGTGAAAAATAAAGCATGGTGAGGCTAAATTTTGGAAGACTACAGAAGCCAGGCCAGGGAGTTGAGCTTCATACTTGGACACGTTCTTGAACAAGATAAGGATAGCCCTGTAATAGCAATCGTGTTTGAGGAGGAGGCAGCGGGAAAGGTTGGAGGGGAGCAGATTGGAAGCTCGTGATAGCCCCGTGCCTGAGCTAATCCGGACTTGGGGTGAATGAACCTGGGGATGAAGACAGGGATAGAGAAAGGGGAATAAACACTGTATCACAATCAAATAAGCATGTCCACCCACTGAGGTAGGCTGGCCTTCCTGGGATTCTGCTGGCATCACCAGTGGCCAAGTTTTGGTAAATCAACAAACCTGATAGAATCCGTGTACCCAGAGGGTCACAAACAGGACGAGACTGCCACGAACCTAACTCATAAAACTCAGGTGGACGTGCCTGGATGACAGTTGGCTCTCTTGTACGATGGCAAACGTCAGACCAAGTTCACCGGGCTAGTGTACTGACTATCTGTGTGAGTAGCCAAAAATAGGCAGGAAGTGAGTTGCTAAACAATAGTAACCCGATGACTTCATTCCACCGCAGGGCGGGTGCCCTACCAGCTGGTCAGGGCGCCCTTTCCCCCTGAACTCTGATTCTGCGGGCCTCCTTTATCCACCCTGCGATCATCCCCCCCCCCATCAAAGGATTCTTTCTTTTGCCAGATTCAGCGTGCATAATGAGGCCATGAGCTTATAAACACTGACACAAGCGATGGGCTATACTTAGGAAACTACCAGATGACCATCTGTAACTGGGATCTGGGGTTCATGGAACTCTCCACTTGACGTGTCTGATGAGGACAGGCCGTTGTGCAGGGGTCCCGTCCCCGTCACTTCACGGCTTTTGTTGCTGGTTCCCCCATTGAACTCAGGGTAACTGCAGGCTCTAGGATTATCTTGCTGCAGCCCAGGCTTGTGGCCACAGAGAGAGAGGTCTAGAGAGTTCCCAAAATTTGGAGTATGGGTGAGGAGGAGAAATGAGCCCAGAGGCCCCCAGCGCAGCTATGACACTGCTGGAGGCACCTCGCAATGCCTACTCCCTTTGTTAGGCTGGATGGCAGCTCTGAGCACCCAAGCCAGACAAAGTAGGCACGATTCTTGCTCATCCCCCACTCAGGCTGGCCCCTGTCCCCACTAGAGACCTGATCACTGTGCTCAAGACGGCCTGGCGGTAGAAACCATGGCCCTGTTTGCTTTCTGGTTTCAGACACATTTGGGGTGTGAAAAGTTTATTTTCTCTCCTAGGTCTCGTGACACCTGACTAAGCTCTCAGCCTCTGAGGGCACAACCGTGCGGCCCCATGTTCTGTGTCTCAAATACCAGCAATGTGCTAAGCCCAGGACACGCGGTCCTCACAGAGGCCCCTGCTTGGGTGACAGATGGCATGAAATAGGAGAGATGACTGCCTGGGGAGGTAAGACACCAGGGGTGGGGCGAGAGGGGACAAGGGAGAGAGCTCAAGCAGGAGGACCATAGGAGCATGGGAAAGAGTAAGGGAACCAGAAGAGGGAGGAAGGACTGTCCTACATTGAGAGGCTGCCTGCCAGAATGGAAGGTGTGAACATCACAATTAGACCCCAGTTCGGGTCTCAGCTCAGCTGTTTGCCAGGCTCTGGAATTTTGGACAAGGTACTGTCCCCATTCCCTCCTGTTCAGCGGGGGAGAAGTCCGCTGTGCTTGCTGTGAGCGTTAAATAAGTGGAGGAATGTGTGCAACGTCCAAATTGCTGTGTGATCACTCAGTGGTAGCTGGGAGCGGACACCTGCTCAGAGATGGCCAGGGGCTGTGCTGGGTTCACTAAGTCACAACAGAGACAAATAATCACAGCGCAGGGTGACAAGCGTGATCCAAAGAAGGCTGAGGGAGGGACGGCCTCCTTCCCAGAGGATGCAGGAGGGATGTAGGAGTTCTCAGCAAAGGGAACAGCATTGCCAGGCTAAGGCACAGCACTGTGCTCGTGTGACAGCAAGCTTGCCGGGGCAGGAACAGACACCGAGAGTGGGCAGGGAGGAGAGAGGGGTAGGAGGAGCCACAGGAAGGTCAGCCGGGGTCAGGTGCCTTGGCAGGCTGTTTGAACTTTACTCTGCATGACTTGGGAAGCCAACAAAGGTTTTAAAACAGAGCAGTGACTGCATTGGGTTGGATATTTGAGGAAGACGATACCACCGTCTGCTGAGCCTGTGTTCCAGGCCTTTGCACCAAGCAATGTGTTCACGGCTTTACATTTAGTCTCTGCTTCCCTGCAGTGCACAGGGAAAGACCTGTGATCCTTACCAATGTCTGGTAACGAGAATGGAGGCTTTGAGAAGCAGACCACTTTCGAAGGGCACTGGACAGACTAATTCGAAAAAAATCGTAGGGTCAAGTGCCAAGGATGTCTAAAGATAATTTTGAAACACTTCAAGGGAAAATACAGGGGGACTACAAGGGAAGTCCTGTGTTCTATCAGCATCAAGACTTAATATTGGGGATCCCCAGCTAACTCAGTCTGAAGAGTATGCATCTCGACCTTGGAGTCGTGAGTTCGAGCCCCATGCTGGGTGTAGAGATGACTTCAATAAGTAAACAAACCTGAAAGAAAAATCAGGTGCCATAAAAGACTTCATAAGAAGAGTCATTAAAACAAAGTGATAGAGAAATAAAAGAGGAAATAGGACAGGGCATCAAGGAGCAGACCCATGAGCATGTGGGAAAATGTTAAGAGCCAGAGGAAATGTGCACTGGAGTGGGGAGAGACTGGGTTCCTCAGTAAATGGTGTTGGAAAACAAAATTAGCCCCTTACCTCACAACATATGTGAAAATAAGTTCACAAATGTGTAAAATGAATCCTAAAACTTTAAGAATAAAATACAGAAGTTAAGTAATGTATCTGAGGTCACACAGGTAATAAGTAAAGAAACTGTATGTCATTGAACCTGAGGGGTCTGGTGTCGGACCTTGGCCTCTAACCCACTCGGCAGTACTCTGTCCTGGTCCCTTTAGACCCCCACCTTTGCTGGGTGTAGAGATGACTTCAGAATAAAATCTTGGGGCGCCTGGGTGGCACAGTCCTTTAAGGGGCCAACTCTTGATTTCGACTCGGGTCTTGATCTCAGGGTCACACGCTCACATCCTGGAAATCAAGAGTCACAGGCTTTACTGACTGAGCCACCCAGGTGCCCTGAAGATACTTTTTAAAAATAAATCGTTATCCTGCTTTGGCCACCGAACGCTAAAAAAAGAATGCCTTAAAAAATAATGGAGGGGCACCTGGGTGGCTCAGTGGGTTATTATTTTTTTAAGGCATTCTTTTTTTTTTTTTAAGATTTTATTTATTTATTTGACAGACAGAGATCACAAGTAGGCAGAGAGGC
>PISX010030229.1:0-18974 GCA_004024625.1 Mellivora capensis | reverse complement strand
AGGCACCGTGCTAAATCCATTCTGTGTATCTCATTTAATCTCACAGCAGCTTCGTGAGGTCCTGAGCTGGTTGTTTGCCTATGTGCTCCCAGATCCATCTCTGTCCTTCCCCTGCTCTGCTCTGTACGCTGTTTCCCGGGTTCCTCGGCTTTTAGTTAGGTTTAACCAAGAAGAGGCAATGGTATAGGCTGGTGGGCAGAAAGGCGGAAAAGGTGAGGGTATTTCTCTTTTCTTTTTGATTTATTTTATTTTTTAAAAAAGGTCTTATTTACTTATTTGAGAAAGGGCATGAACGGGGGGAGGAGGGACTGGGGCAGAGGGAGAAGCAGACTTCCCGCTGAGCAGGGAGCCGGACATGGGACTCGATCCCAGGACCCTAGGATCATGACCTGAGCTGAAGGCAGATGCTTAACTGATGGAGCCACCCAGGTGCCCTGAGTATTTCTCCTTTCTTGCTCTGCTGTGGGTGGTGGCCTTGGCTTCTGGGCAGGTGGCGACACCTGTCCTGACACCATCTAGATGTGGTGGTGGCTTCCTGGTGCAGATGGTCTCTGGATTCTTCAGTACCTTACTTGGCTTCTCAGGTCTTTCATCACTCAGATAACCAGTTCTCCATATTAAGTGCCCTGTCTCTGGGATGTCTGGAGTGATGCTTCTGTCCTCAGGGGAGTCTGAGTGACAGAGGTAAGTATTACAGTATTCATGTTCTCCGCATGAGGAAACTAGGGCTCAGAGGCATGAAGAATTGTGCCTACGTCAGACCATCAGCCCATGCCTCTTAACCAGGAGATAATCCTGCCTCAGTATACAAGTAAAAAGTCATTGAGTGATTAACTAACAAAGCAACGCATGAACTTGGGTTCGTGGTGCTAAGAAAGCGTCTCCTATACCCGCACCATTGCTAGGCCATTCAAGAAGGCCTCTGTTCTAGTCCTCTTCATTTCTTCCTCTAGCAAGTTGTGTGACTTTGGAGACATTCCTTAACCATCATAAAACTGTCTTGACCATCTCACAGAAAGATTCAAATAAAAATACAAAGCAAATGGGAAGTGAGACTTAGCAATTTGGATTCCTCCAAGAAACCATGCCCTTCAGGTTGGATCTTAATTGTACCATAAAGTTCTATGGTACCTGTGTAGGAGATGCTGCATATCTCGCTTTGGTTCAACCACAAGTTCAACAAATATTTTCAAATGCCCATCATGTGCTGGGTACTACTCCAGGCTCTTGGGGTTTAGCTGTAAACAAAACAGACAAAACCCACTGCCCTCAAACGCCGTCTATTTTCTCTTTTGTTTTGTTTTAAGTGCCCATGATGTTAGAAATACTCTTCCTAGGGCCTCAATGTGTCATACGGTTGTTGTCCAAGAGCATTCTTTCTAAAGATGTGGCACCACTTACCAGCTGTGTCACCTTGGCCAAGTCGTTTAATTTCTCTAGACCTCAGTTTCCGCATCTGAAAAATGGAAATGGCAGTGGTCATAAACCTAACACATGGGTTTATCAAGGAGATGAAATGACAATGCATTTAAGGTCCTAGGACTGTTGAGACCCTCTAATGTGTTATTTTTACTTCATGATGATTCATTGAGACAGCAAATTTCATGGAGCTCCCCCAGATCAACACTTAAAGTTTTAAGATGAATGGTTCCATGAATGTGGAACACTGATGATTTCTCTTAAAATTTACCCCTTCGGACTTTTTTCCTTTTCATTATTAGAAAATGTCCCCCTCTCTTTTCCTGTGACTCTCTTAGCCTCTGTGCTGAACAAATCCTCTTCTGAGGTAGTGACATGACTGAGTATGCCCTTTTAGAAGAGCCTGGGCAGTTAGGACCCACCAATAACATTTTATTGTAATTTAACTTAGTCCAAGGGGCTTTTATTAAGTATCTGCATGGGCACCTGAATCACTGAGGGACAGGTAGGGCCTGATCTGTACCGAGGTTACAGGAAGGGGAATCCAATTAGTCAGGAGTTACATGGAGTCAAACTGTCTTTAGCCATCTTTATAATCTATTTTTGCCAATTGTTTTCTTTACTTTGTTAGTCATCCATGTTGTGCCATTTTTATTCACTCTAAAATCAATACCTACTATGTGCTTAGGCACTTCACTGGGTTCTTGGGGGTACGGTGTGAGCAAATAGACGTGGTTCCTGCCATTCCTAGCATCTGAGAGGTGGGAGAGTGCACCTGGTTGTACAAAGGAACATTCTCTTACATAAGAAGATAGCCCTTCCTCGTACCCCTCCAAACACACACAGTTAGCTTATGGAAGGCCCACGGGGTTTACGGAGAGATCTCTCAGCTCTAGTAAGACCACCCACTATGAAAGAGAACTTTGTAAGTCATCACACTGATAGTGTCCCACGATCCCCAAAAGTTCTTCCTTCTTGGGGAGCAGCAGGAAGGACTTTGGTGCCCTGTCTATGTCCATGCCTTCAGCGGTGAAGAGAATGGCGGTGACCTGGAGGTGTTCCCAATGGTGGATGGTGGGCAGGGGAGTCTCAGAGCAGCTGCTGAAGCTGGATTAGTGCTGATGGGTTAGAGAGTGGTGTCCCTCTGAGTGTTGGAATCCAATAGGAGACATTAATCTCCTTGGGGACAAATGAAATTAATCCTCTTCCCAGATGGCAGCAAAGTGACAAGAGTGCTGAGATTAAAAGAGATTGTGAGGTTGTAGGGTGACAGCACCATCAATCGGGTCACGAAACCCAGCTCTCTATTCTCACCAAAGGCAAATGGCACCATTTCATTTTTGCAAGTCTGATGGGTTTGGGATTCTGGAGAAAAGCCCCTTTCAATGAACTTTCCTTTGATTTAACTCCTTTCCACTTCAGATTTTCTCCTTAGAAGAGACTATTCTCATTCATGTGTTAAATACTATTTATATATTGATCTCTTTATGTCAAACTTTTCCCTGATATTATCATTTTTATTTCTATTGACTTCCATAAGACAGCACGGCTGTCATGCTCCCAGGGAAGTCAAATTGTGAGACGAGATCTTTAGACCCCCCATGGCAACCAGTCAGCCTGATGCAAGCTCCCCATGACCTTGGACAAAGTGGCTTTCCTCAGCGGAGGCAACAGGGAGCGGTCAGCCTGCAGTGCTCCTTGGGGAATAAGCCCTTGGGCCCAGAGGGGGAAGTGTGGGTAGCACAGCACAGCATCCATGACCGACACATAGCAGAGGCCTTCAAGATAACCTGCGCATTTGGGACTTCCATGACTTCGCTAATACCTCATTCAAAGCCATCCTTGGTCATCCTTTATCTCTTAGTAGCCTTTCACAGCTGCTTCTCCATCCCTGTCAATAATTTGCTTCTCTTCTCAACCTTCTAATTCTTCCCTCTTTCATTGGCCTCTTTGCTAATCCATAATTCTGGTTGCATCTCCTGAGACCCAGCCTCAGAGCTTCCTCCAGCCACTTCTCTCTCGATTACCTCAGTCATCTCCATGGCTTCTAGGATGGTCCTGCCAGCAGGGATTCCAAATCCAGGTGAATGCCCTGATTTCTCTTCTGAGCTCAAGTCTGGCGTCCCTAACCTGTCTGCTTCCAACTCAGCATGCCCCGGGTCGAACCTGCCTTGTCTCTCAAACCAGTTTCCCGTCCTGACTTCTCATCTCCTCCCTGTTTTACTGTTTTCCTAATCCCTATGCTTTGAGAGCTCACATTCATTTTGAACCCCTTACTACAGCCCATTTACCATCCTCTTGTCACCAAATCTTCTAAGTTCATCTGTCAGAAATATTTTTATTCCATTTCCACGACTATCACGTCACATCTGGACTACTGCAGTAGTAAAGACAGGAACGGTGCGACTTTGGAGACATTCCTTCTGTCTATGCAGTATTTATAAAGTGCCTGGAGTCTAGAGCTTGTGCTCTTAACCATTAAGCTAAATTGCCTTAAGCTGAGGCTTGGCTGCAGGCGATGTCACCTTCATTGTCATTGTCATCTTCCATCAGCATCATCTTTGCCTACCCGGCTTAGCAGTTACTCACTGCCTCCTGTCTCTCAGAAGTTTAATTCAAGGTGTGTCTATCGTATCTCCCCAAGTTGATTGAAAGCTCTTTGAGGGCAGAGATCCTATCTTAATCTTCAAACCTTTTCACAAAAGGCAGGAATTTGGTAAACTCCATTGATTACATTGTTTGGAAACCATGTCAAAAGCCTCCTGATGGGTGTCATTTCCCACATGTGTTTAATTCTCCCTGTCACACACAGAATGACCATTTACTTATTTATTTAAGAGTTTGTTTATTCATTTATTTATTTGACAGAGAGAGAGCCTGGAAGTATAAGCAGGGGGAGCAGGAGAGAGGAGGAGAAGCAGGCTCCCAGCTGAGCAGGGAGCCCGATATGGGGCTTGATCCCAGGACCCTGGGATCATGACCCTCGATGCAGGCAGTCGCTTAACCAACTGAGCCACCCAGGGACCCCAGAATGACCTATTTACAATGGAAAGTAGATTTACTTAATTGTCTGTTCAAAACTCTCCAGTGGATTCCTATAGAATCCCAAGTTCCTACCATTGACAGGCTCTGTATCGTTGGGCTCCTAACCCTGGCCTCGTCTCCTGATCCCCTCTGCCTCCCTCATACCGGCCACCTGGCTTTCTGGCTGCCGTGCTGACAGCAGGTGCACAGCAAAGCCCTCTCCCCGGCTGTGCCCTCTGCCGGGAATCCCACAGATCTGCCACCCCCCTTCATTCAGTTCAAACGTTCAGTCTTCCATCTACAGCAGCATCTGCCTCCCATCCTCCTCTCTGTTGTGAGTCACGGGTCTTCCGGTCTTCGGGTCATATTGATCCCTATTCGACATTCTTTTGCACGTTTCCTTGTATCTCTCTCCCCTTCCACAACGTAAGGGCTCCAAGAGGGCAGAGGCCTTGGCTGTCTTCTTTAACACGCTACTCCAGAGCCTAGAAAAGTGCCAAGAACAGTGAGGGCACACAGCAAGCCTCCACAAATATTTGCCGGGAGAATGAAAGACCAGAGGGAAATGGGGCAGCTCAAAATGACTGCCACTGAGCCCATCCGGGGCTCTTCCTCTTCCGGCCAGCAGGGGGCTCTTCCACCCTCTCTGGAATTCTGAAGGGTGCACCAGGACCTTCAGAGGACTGATCCTGAAATACTACCACCTCTTGAAACCAGAAATACTCACGTCTTCCTTCTTTCCCTCCAAGTAGATTTTTTTCAACCCAGGCAAATATTGACCTTTGTGTTAACAAACAGATTTTGCTTTTTATAGGTGGTTCTTTTAAGGATTTTTGGGTTTGGGTTTTTGGAAGGCGTGAGGTTTGCTGTTCGAAATTCCACTTTTTTATTCACTCACAAAGACACGTTGCCATGAGCGAGATGTATGGGGGCAGTGGGACGAGAGCACAACAGTAATGTGAGCTCACGTAAGTGCTTCAGCCCCACAGATTAAACAACTGACCGAAGGAAGCCAATCAATTACACTGTGTGTTTATGCCCTTTTGACAGGGAGATGCCTCCCTCTCTGATTTTTCCGGTCTTATATCTTGTTGGGAACAGATGTCAGAAATATGTTGGTAAACATAACATTTGAAAGATTTGAAAAATAAATCCCTCCGCTTGAAATAGGGTGGTTTTCAAGTTTGTATCAATTCGAACATTGAAATATCCCCACTGGGCGACATGGCCAATGCCCTTGAATGGGCTGATTGTCTCTTGCCCATTTCCTTTACAGTCAGTTCTGGCAGGAGCGCCAGCCTCACTGGCAAGACGAAAGGAACTATATAGTACCGTGTCTGCTCTGCCAACACAAAGTAAAACTCGTTTGGCAACATTTAACTGTTGTTGGGAGGGCCCAGGTAACATAAGGATATTAATATGGCTAGTATTCTGTTACTCATGTCTGTTCTGTACAAAGGGTCCTTAATTTTGTACCCAAGAAAATTTGCCTCTCTCGTCGGGCAGTAGTTTCCTGGAAAAACCACAGTAACCTTCTGTAAATGAACCAGAGTAAATGGATTCTTGTAGAGGACGGAGCACGGAGGAGCTCGTGAGAATGGAAAGCTTATCTCGATGGAGAAGGCCGTCTATTAGGGCATTTTTTTTTTTTTTAACAAGCAGGATCTCTTGCTTGCAAACCAATTTCAGTCCAGATATTTATATACGTATCTCTTTCTTTCTGGAAAAAAAAAATGATTGAAACCACTGACTCTGGGCCAGGGGAAATGAACCCTATGAGTCAGATGGGCTGAGGAAGCAGGTGAAGGTGTGTTGTCAAGTCTGTTGACCTAAACCAGCAGCTGTTGTTTCAAGGGTTTCCTCAGAAGACAGTGCTTCATATGGAACTGTGTTAAAATGCTGTATTTTGTCCATTGATAACATTCACCCACTGTGGGACCCTTACTGGGGGGGTAGGGTATGTGGGCAGCCGTCACCCTGATCCAACAGACACAGTTCCTGCCCTTGGAGAGCTTACTAGACGGTGCATATCAAAGAGGCACACTTGAAAGAGGCTTAAGCTGATAAGCCTGATACTAATGACTGATCCAGGCCCCCATCTATTTCCAGAAAGTGTAGTCTTGACCCCATTTTTAAAAACTGAAATGGGGTGGAGGTTTAGGTCTATCTGGTCTCCAGGAAGAACACTGATTATATCCAAAACTATGTAGCCATGTGGCAGCTCTCCTGAGCACAAAGGCACCACGTCACAAGTTAGATCTGGAGTTGGTTGGGGTGGAAGGCCTTTGTATTTTAATAAGTATTACGCAGAAATTCGTTTATTCCAAGGCTCTTACTGAGCACCTACCCTGTGTTAGGTACAAGGCTAGAAGCCGTGAGGAACTGATCATTGGAAAGGGGACATGCCACGTACATGCGCTGCTGAATGGAATGGACATAGGGGTGAGTGTCTGGGTAAAACATTGAGAGCGTTCAGAGCAAGGGGACTACTCGTGGGTGAGATGCCTGGGGAGGGTGTCCATGGTAGGCGGCTCTCGTAGAACAAATAGGACTTGGACACTTTGGAGACAGGCTTGGCCCTGCGGCAGAGGGTAGAACCGTAGCAGCTTCTGGAGCTTCAGGCCCCTGCCCTTGTGAGTCAGCTGCCCAGCCAGGACTCCGTTCTGACACACATGGGCCTTGATTGAAACTTCACTCAGTCTCTGCCCCCATGCATAATACTCTTCCCATGTAACCTTCAGTAGTAATTTCTTTGGGTTATTTTAGTTCATTCATTCGACAGTCATCTCTTCTAGTAGATACTGATGAATAAATGGTGTCTATCCTCCTTATATACGAGGGCAGTTATCACTCAGGTTCACAAGGGCATGGGCCCTTTTACAGAGGCGGCGTGGTCCTGTCCAGATGGAGTGATGGTCAAGGTGCTTCATGCTTTCGTACCCCTTGTTCGCATGATGGTCCTGTGCTGTCGTCTCCATACCGGAGACTGGAAGCGGTCTCCATGTCCTTCTGCCTAAATGGCAAACTGAGGGACAGTCCTGAAGGCAAAGTAGGAAATGGAAAGGAGCAAAGGAGACCTGGGTTTGGAGGATGGAGCTTCCTGTCTGAACCGCTGAGGCCTCCCAGCAGGTGTCAGCTTCCCTGGGAGACTAGGGCTTCCCGCAGACACCCCAGGTTCAACATGGCCCTTAAAGAACTGCATTTCACAGCGGGTGGTGAGATGGCAAGATCCCGAAGCAAGTGAGACCGCCCACCGGGAGCAGATGCTCGCTCTGACACAGCTGTGAGTGGACGGTGAGCCTCGGACATGGAAATGACATGATAAGCATGCTTTTTAAGAGCACAAGCACTCTGATCATAATACTTCAGAACCAAGAAAGAGTTTGACACATATTGGATGCTTTGCAAGTGTCCTTAGCGTCATCTGCAGGTGGAAAGGGGGACTTTTCAGGAACTCGCTGCCGCTGCCCGCCTACTGACAGACGCCCTTCAATGACTGGCATTTGCAAAGAAACTGAGCTGTCACCACCCTTCCACATAATGCTAGCTCAGCTGCTCCCCAGACCTGTGGTTCCATACCCATTTCTTGTGCTTGGAATCCCTGCTGAAGCCTCATAAACCATGTGATGGAAAACAGAAACAATCAACCTTGCTGAATGCCTGAAGACTTTAGACATCACCAAACAACCTAATTACTGCCCTTTTTTTTTTTTTAAATCAAGGTTCCTATATTTATGAGAATATCCACCTGCTTTTATTGTCCCTCAGTCATGCTGCAGTAAGTTGTTGTCACACCGGAGTTCTTCCAAATTCTGTTTCTTGGATGGAGAGTCACAGACCACCTGGGTTTGCCCCTTGGTAACCTGTAACTACCACTTCTACGTATCTTCACTGAAGTCCTTCTCCGCCTGCATCCACTCTCCTCTCCATCAGCAGGTCGCCTCCTGTCAGCCAAGGCAGGCTTCCACATGGGTCGCTTCAAACCACCTGTAGTGCCCACCACTCCCTCTGCCCCCCGCCCCAACCTGGGCTCAAATTGCTGCTTCTTTTTGGATATGCGGAAGGAGATGTGGCCACACCCTGCATTTCCTTAAACTCAGCTAATTGTGAATTTGGAACCTGGAAGTAATTAGGTTCTGTAACCTTCTTCAAAATAAATTAGCATCCAGGTCACCCTTCAGTATCTGAGAGCACTATGTGTTACTTCTGTTAAAGGGCGCAAAAATCCATATTTTTGTTTAAAAAATGGATCTACTTTTATGCAGCATCCAAATTTAATTATTCTTAAAGCATTTTAGGATCCCAGATGAAAGATGCGACTGGAGTGTAAGTCCTAATATTATTTATTTCTCTAGTCATCAACATTAGTTGGTTTCTCCTTTCTTGCAACCTATTTATCATTTGTATAAATATAGTATTTGAGGGAGCTTCCTGCATTAGATCATCTCCTATCCTTTTAGTGCCCTTGATATTCACTGCACTTTCCCAGTGAGGCTTGCTGAGACATTAATGTGGTGGCCTCTCCTGTGTTAATACCATTGGAAGGGCTTTACTGTTACTTATTGCGGTGACAGGAGTGTTGATGATTCTTTTTCTTGTGTTTGTCCTATGTAGAACACTGATCTTCTTCCTTACTGGGGTGACCAGACTTTTCTCCTGATGGAATATTCATTGACATTTACTAATGTCTCCTGTGGTGTGCTAGGCACTGTGCTAGGTTCTAGAGTTGCTAAATAATTTGGGGGCCTTTAACCTTCTTCAGAAGCAACTCCGATTGTGTGTCCTCTGAAAGGTGACATACAGCCTGCTGTCTCCCACCCACCTGCCAGTGTAGCACGGCAGACAGACGCTAAGGTAGCTCCCGTGATCCTGTCTCCTCGTATTCATACCCTTCTGTATTTCCCTCCCTTGGGGCGTGGGAAGGGCCTGCGACTTTCTGAACCAATAAAATATGGCAAAGGTGTTGGCATGTCACTTCATGATCATGTTACATAAGATTGGGATGCCTGTCTTGCTGAGGAACTCTCTCCCTTGTTGGCTTTGAGGAAGCAAGCAGCCATGTTGGGGAAGTAGATGTGGCAAAGTACTGAAGATGGCCTCTGGATGACAGCCAGAAAGACATCGAGGTCCTCAGTCCAGCACTCAAGAAGGAAATGAATGTTCCCAAAAACCATGTAAGCTTAGAAGTAGATCCTTTCCCAGTTGAGCCTTTGAATGAAGAGTTAGCCTTGGCCAATACCTTTTCCTTTTCTTTTCTTTTCTTTCTTTTTAATAAAGTCTACACCCACTGTGGGGCTCCAACTCACAACTCCGAAATCAAGAGTCGCATGCTCTATTGTCTGAACCAGATAGGTGCCCCTCTTTAGCCAGAACCTTGATGGAAGCCTTCCAGAGGATTCAACTAAGCCACACCCTGACTCCTGACCCACAGAAACTGAGGGATAATGTGTATTACTTTAAACTGCTTTGTTTGTGGTAACATTGTCACACAATGATAGAAAACTAATAGATGTAGCTAATTTCCCCCTCTTGCATATGGCACATAGCTCTATGACTGTATTTAGATTGCATTATGTTCTTTTTTTGCTGTCTGGCTTCCCCATATAGAATGGAGACCGTAATAGTAACAACTAAAGCAGAGTAGAATTGATTAGTAGTAGATACATTGTATCTCTCAATGTGCAGAAAAGAAGCGAGTAGATTTCTATTGTTTCCTCCAACCACTCTCAGGTCAGTCCCAAGGCCACACCCTGCCGCTGGCTGTGTGCACCTGGGAGGAGTTACTTAAATTTGCAGATAAAACATAACTCTTCAAACTGTGTCCAGTTGGCTTGGTCTGTTTCCTTTCAAAGCTTTTCTCTCTTCCATGGCCAAAGTTGGGTCAGGTACAGCACAGGATTGTACGGTCTCGCGGCGATGGGGGAGGACGGCCAGCTCACATGAGGGTCCGACGCTGTCCTCTGCGTCTGCGCTGGCCGCCTGGGCACCGCACAAGTGGGCGACTCTCTCAGCCTCATCAGGAACCGTGGGCCTTCTTTTTGCTAACTGAGCACCACACTGGCCCTTGCTGGCTCCGCAGACACTCTGCTTCTCTTCCACGTTCTCCCTCCAGTACTCGCCTGGAATGTCTCTTCTGTGGTCTCTGCTCTGTGTCACTTTGACAAAAGCCAGGCCAGGACTGTAGCAGTCCTGTGAGCCATCAGTGATCAGCCGGCTTCTGTGTCACCCACGGAAGAGCACAGTGGATCGTGTACATTCCTTCCATGCCGCAAGGGGACAAGGGGAGGCTCACGACTCTCTCTGCCCCACCTTGACGGGGGGACACCCTGGGAAATGGCTTTCCCATATAGTTCTGAAGAGGCGGCACAGGCCTCATTTTCAGCTTCCCTTTTACTCCTTGTTATATTCTTATGGCCAGTATAAGGTCAGAGTCTGAAAGACTTAAGTATAATCTTCTCTTTACCTCCTTCTCTCCAAATTTCTCTCCATCACCATCATCCCTCCTGGCAGGGTTTCAGAGTCCTCATTCTTCTGTCTGGGAGAACTCTCTCTATGTCATGTCCTTCTGCTTTCCTTCCCCACCCTAAGTGGGACTTGCTCTTTTCTTCCCTGGAACTCCCTGCCTCATGGCTTAGCCTTGGTGATAGGTAGGCTGCAGGAAAAGAAATTATTTACCAATTAAGAAGGATGCACCAGGAGTTTTTATTTAAAAATCATGTCATACTGCCAAAGATGAGAGTATTTTACCCCACTGAAATTAAGAACTTACGTTCAACAAAGGATTTCATAAAGAGATCAAAAAGATGGGTTGCACATCGGGAGAAAGTATTTACACATGTGTAACTGAAAAAGGTTAGCATCCAGAATGTACACAGTGTGCCTAAGAGAGAGAGGGGAAAGGAGTCATTATCTAATAGAAAAATAGGTAAAGGACACAGACAGGGACCCAGAGAAGTATGAATGGCCAGTAGACATATAAACAGCTGTTTAACTTTCACGCAGTCAGATGGAAGTTAAAACCACGGTGAGATGCTGTTTACATCCATCAAATTAGCAAAAATTTAAAAGTCTGACCATGCTCAGTGTTGGCTACAATGGGGACTTCGATATATGGATGGGAGTACAGATTAGTACAGTCACTTCAGAAAGCAAGTTGGCATGACATTTAAGGGTGTGTACATGCAGCAATTTTCCTCGTAGGGGGATCCTGAGAAATTCTTGGACCTGTGCTCCAGAAGCCATGCAGAAGAATGTTCACGGGACGCCTGGGTGGCTCAGTTGGTTAAGCGGCTGCCTTCGGCTCAGGTCATGATCCCAGCGTCCTGGGATCGAGTCCCACATCGGGCTCCTTGCTCGGCAGGGAGCCTGCTTCTCCCTCTGCCTGCCACTCTGTCTGCCTGTGCTCGCTTGCTCTCTCTCTTGCTCTGTCTCTGACAAATAAATAAATAAAATCTTAAAAAAAAAAAAAAAGAAGAATGTTCACAGCACAGATTTAGAAACAATTTAAATGACCACGAACATGGGAATGGATAAATACATAAGTTGTGGTGTATGTGTATCACAGAATACTATTCAGCAGTGACATGAAATTAATGTGTTGCGGCTACACAGGTCAATATGGATGCGTCTCGAAAACACATTGTTGAGTGAAGAAAAAAGGAAAGCCACAGCCTACAGAGAAGAGGCACCATGAGTTCTTTCATCGATATGTCAAAACCAGACAGACCAAAAAATAAAGACCCGAAAGCTGAACAGGAAAGTAAGGGAATGGGATAACAATGAGGATAGGATGACCTCTTTGTGGGGAAGGAAGGACAGAGGGAGAGGCAATCAAGGATGGCCACATTTCCCTTTCTTGAGCCAGGGGTTGGCAAAGTTTTCCAATTTTGGGGGGCCAGAGAGTAACAGTTTTAGGCTTTGCAGGCTGTGTAGGTCCTGTTACAACTGCACAACTCTCCTGATATTGTGTGAAAGTGGTGGTAGACGATTGGTAAGAAATGAGTGTGGCCACGTTGGCCATGTTCCAATAAAACTATTTATGGACTCAAATTTGAATTATATATAATTTTCGCACATCATGAAATATTATTCTTGAAATTTTTTTCAACCATTTAAAAATGTAAAACCATTAGCTTATGAGTCATACAAAAACAGATGGCCACCAGAGTTTGTGTGTATATATACATGTCTGTCTATCTATTTGAAATTTTGTGTATGCTTGATATTGCTTATAAGAATTTTTTTCAGAATAAGGGCACCTGGGTAGCTCAGTGGGTTAAAGCCTCTGCCTTCAGCTCAGGTCACGACCTCAGGGTCCTGGGATCTAGCCGGACATCAGGCTCTCTGCTTGGCAGGGAGCCGGCTTCCCCCCACCCCTGCACGCCTCTCTGCCTACTTGTGATCTCTGTCTGTCAAATAAATTAAAAAAAAAAAAGTTTTTTCAGAATAAGAAATTGGGGGTGCCTGGCTGGCTCAGTTAGTATAGCATGTAGCACGTGACTCTTGATTCCAGGGTCGTAAGTTTGAGCTCCACATTGGGCATGAAGATTACTTAAATAAATAAACTTTAAAAAAAAAGAATAAAAACTTTTTATCCATCTTATGCTATCATCTATTTAAGAACTGCTCTGTGTCAAGCAAAAAGGTAGGGGCTACATATAATTTTAAGTGTTGGCAAAAGGCATGAAAGGCAGGTATTTTTTGTTCCCGTTAGGTGATGAAACTAAGCCACACAGGGGTTAAGTGACTTAAAGAAGGGCCCACAGGAAGTAAGGGCAGACCCAGGTCTGTTCCAAGCCCACACATCATACATTCTATCTATCACTCGGCGCCCCTGAAGTACAGCACACCCTGTTCACGTCTCGCCCTCGTGCCCAGCTCAGAGCCTGGCACATAGTAGGCACTCCTTAAGCTTTGGTAGTATGCGGCTACCTTATGGCACAAACAAGGCTGGGGTTTTAGCATCTTTTTCCCAAATGTATGGGCTAAGGTTCTGGTAGCAAGCACCCCAACCATCTCTGGCTGACTCAAGACAAAAAAGACTTTTCTGGTAAAGATATTGGATATCCTTTCCATAGAGCTCAGTAGTCAGATCTTGGGAAGAACTAGGGAAGCCGGAACAACAGATAATTCTCTCTGTAGAGCCTTCCTTAGAATGACTTACTCCCACACCTTTCCCCTGTGAACTGTTTTGTTTCTAGAAGGACAAGTGGTTGGTCTCTCTGGGGTCATGGATGAGACCTCTGGATGAGAAGACACCGAGGTTGGTCGTCCCACCAAGGCCACATGGGGTGGGAGAGGGAATATCTCCTCAAGGGAAAGCTGCTGTCCACTACTCCTTGGAAAGAGACGATCTGACTCCCCTGCTCCTGGGACAAAACCTCAGAAGTTAGAAGGAGTAGCCTTCACCGCTTTTAGAGAAGGGCTCAGAGCCCTGACAGCAGGCTCGCAGCAGCAGATCCATGACGGTAGGATACTTTAAAGCAAAACTATATTTTTTATTAGTAGACTTTATTTTTCAGAACTGTTTATTTATGTTTTTCAATTTTTTTAAGGATTTAATTAATTAATTTATTTTAGGAAGAGATTGTGTGTGCGAGAGAGGGTGCTGCAGGGGCAGGGTGGGGGTGGGGAGAGGAACAAGCAGACTCCCAGCTGATTGTGAAGCCCAGCACAGACCCTGAGATCATGACCTGCGCCAAAACCAAGAGTTGGAGGCTTAACCAACTGAGCCACCCCGGAGCCCCTAGAAGTGTCTTAGATTCAAGGAAAAATTGAGCAGAAAATGCAGAGATCCCATAGAACCTCAACCGCTCCCCTCTTAGTTTCCTCTATTATTAATATCTTCATTAGCGTGGTACATTTGTTACAATTAAGGAATCAATATTGTTACATGATTACCCAGTATGACCACAGTTTGCATTAGAGTTCTCTGTTGCACAGTTTTATGGGTCTTGACAGAAGTATAATGTCTTATAAACACCATTTCAGCGAATTGACTGAGCAGTTTGCCCTAAAAGTCATCTGTGCTCACCCTATTCATTCCTTCCTCCTTCTAACTCCTGCCCTCCCTGATCTTTTCATTGTTTCCACAGAATTGCTTTTTCCAGAATGTGGTATGGTTGGAATCATACCAGATGTAGCCTTTTCAGATTGGCTTCTTTCACTTAGTGATATGCACTTGAGTTTCCTCTTGGTCTTTTATGACTTGATGGCTCCGGGGTTTTTTGTTGTTGTTTGGTTTTTTGGTAGCATTGAACAATATTCTATTGTCTGGATGTGCTACTTTATTTAACCACTCATCTACCAAAGGACTTCTTGATGGCTTCCAAGTTTTGATGGTCATGAATAAAACTTCTATAAACATCCGTGTGCAGGTTTTTGTGTGGACGTAAGTTTTCAAGCCCTCTGCGTAAATACTAAGGAGTGTGATTGCTGGAGTGTGTAATAAGAGTATGTCTAATCTTGTAAGAAAGTGCCAAACTGTCTCCCTGAGTGTCTGTACCATATTGTGTTCTCACGAGCAATGCATGAGTTCTGTTGCTCCACATCCTCGCCAGCTTTTGTTGTTGTCAGTGTCTTGGATTTTTGCCATTCTCATAGGTATATAGTGGTACCTCATTGTTTGAGTTTGCAATTCTCCCATGACATATGATGTGAAGCATCTTTTCATATGCTTATTCACCATCTGTATATCTTCTTCGGTCAGGTGTCTATTTAGATCTCAAAGCTACTTTAACATTACGTTCATTTATTTTCCTACTTTTGAGTTAAGAGTTCTGTGTTTATTTTAGATAGTAGTCCTTCATTAGATATGTCTTTTGCAAATATTTTCTTCTATTCTGTGACTCTTCTCATTCTCTTAACAGTGTTTTTCGCAGAGCAGAAGTTTTTAATTTTAATCAGGTTCAGCTTATCCGTTTTTTTGTTCATGGATTGTGCCTTTGGTGTTCTATCCAAAAAGGCATCTCTACACCCAAGGTCTTCTTGTTTTCTCCTTTATTATCTTCTAGGAGTTTTGCATCTTACATTTGAGTCTATAATCCATTTTGAGTTAATTTTTTGGGGGGGAAGACTAAGGTCTGCGTCTAGATGAGTTTTTTTGTTTTGTTTTGTTTTGTTTTGTTTTTGCATGTGGATGTCCTATTGTTCAGCACAATTTGCTGAAAAGACTACCTTTTCTCCATTGCATTGCCTTTGCTCCTTTGTCAGAGTGGACTATATTTGGGTGGGTCCATTTCTGGATTCTCTATTTTCTGCCATGGATCTGGCTGTCTATTCTTTCTCCAACACCACACTGTCTGATTCCTGTAACTCTGTACTAAGTCTCGAAGTCGGAGAGTGCCATGCCTTCAATATCATGTTTTTCTTCAGTATAATGGTGGCTATTCTGGATCTTTTGCCTTTTCCCATATAAAGTTTAGGATCAGTTTGTTGATATCATCTAAAATCTGGAAATAATTTGAAATGTAAGTTTTCTAAATAGACATACTTGCTGCCTTTTCACAGGAGACATTTATGTATCTTATGCATTTTCTTTTTTTTTTTTTAAGTTTTATTTATGTATGTAGTCTCTATACCTGAGTAGGGGCTCAAACTCACAACCTCAAGATCAAGAGTTGCATGCTCCTCCAGCTGAGCCCAGCAGGTGCCCCATATCTTATGCATTTTCACACTTTGTGATATACTAGGAAACATTTTCTTTGCGAAGTTACATGGCTAATGTCATTGCTTAAAAGATGTAGATTCTATGGTCTATAATAGAGACAATGCTTTTGTACAATTTTAGCACATTGAAAAGAATTTCTAAGATTTTTTTTACCTTTATGTTACACATAACACAAAACTGACCATCATAACCATTTTTGTGTCAAGTTCAGTAATATTAAGTGTCTTCGTATTGTTGTGCAACTAATCTCTAGAACTTCTTTCATCTTGCAGAACTGAAATGCTATACCCATTAAACAGCCGCTTTCCATTCCCTTCACCCCAGCCCCTGGTAACTTCCATTCTACTTTCTGTCTCTAGAGTTTGGCTACTCTAAGTCCCTCATATAAGTGGAATTGTACAGGTTTGGTTTTTTGTGACTGGCTTATTTCACTTAGCATAATATCCTTGAGGTGATTCCATGTTGTGGCATATGACAGTCTTTCCTTCCTTTTTAAGGTTAAAATATTTCATCCTCTGGATAGATCACACCATGTTGATCCAACCATCCATTGATGGAGTCGACTTGAATCCATTCTGATGTGGAATTTGTGAGCTATGTGCTCACTCCACTTTCCCTCATGGCGGCAGACATGGTGCAGTGGGAATGAGGAAGGACAGAGGAGCTCGAAGTCCTGCCTCTGCAGGGGCTGCTTCGTGCCAGGGGCTATAACAATGGCGATGGATGCGTTTTAGTTTAAGAAATTGGACAGAATCAAGATAAACAATGCAGAGTGTTTTGCTCTATTTCTCTCCATTGAAAAACACAGATAATATTTTTTTTATTTTATTATATATTTTTTATTTTAAAAATTATTTTAATTAACATTTATTATTTGCCCCAGGGGTACAGGACTGTGAATCATCAGGCTTACATGTTTCACAGCACTCACCATAGCACATACCTTCTCCAATGTCCATAACCCAACCACTCTATCCCTACTTCCACACCCCCCAGCAACCCTCAGTTTGCTTTGTGTGATTAAGAGTCCCTTATGGTTGTCTCCCTCCCGATCCCATCTTGTTTCATTTTTTCCCTCCCTACCCCCAACGACACCCCGTCCTACCTTTCAAATTCCTCATATCAGGGAGATCATATGATAATTGTCTTTCTCTGATTGACTGATTTCACTCAGCATAATACCCTCTAGTTCCATCCATATCGTTGCAAATGGCAAGATTTCATTTTTTTGTTGGCTGCGTGGTATTCCATTGTGTTTGTATACATATACCACATCTACTTTATCCATTCATCTGTTGATCGACATATACTTTCTTCCTATAGTTTGGCTATTGTGGACATTGCTGCTATAAATATTTGGGTGCACATGCTGCTTCAGATCACTTTATTTGTATCTTTAGGGTAAATACCCAGTAGTGCGATTGCTGGGTCATAGGGTAGTTCTATTTTCAACTATTTTTTTTTTTTTCTATTTTCAACTTTTTGAGGAACCTCCATGCTGTTTTCCAGAGAGGTTGCACCAGCTTGCATTCCCACCAACAGTGTAGGAGGGTTCCCCTTTCTCTGCATTCCCGTCAGCAAGGACAGATAATATTTGAGGGGCTGTGGGAAGAGGAGTTAAGGGACGAGTCTTGGCTCTTCATGTTGTGAAGCTGGTGACACCCCCAGTGACATCTCCACATTGCTATATAGTTTATGGCTCTAATTATACTTATCTCCTGTACTAAAATGCTTGACTATGTAAGCAATTATATTCATAAACCCAGTATAATCATTTAGCAGATGACGATTCCAGGTATGGCTTTGATATGTGGACTGAACTAAGACTAGATAATGTTTAAATAAACAAAAGCTGAATATAAAATACAGTCTGAATCTTTAAGACAATGACATTGTTAACTCCGGTACGCTCAGTTTGAGAGTAGCTTTTGAAAACACAATGAATAAATAATAATACCTATGAGAAGAACAAACTGAAGGTTTTAAGATCGCTGAATGCCACAGGGGAGTGCGAGCCCCAGTCTGATGTGTAAAGGCAGATACTGTCCGCACCAATGACACAGAGCAAATTCAAGTATAGCTTAAAACCGTGCATTTTGAAGAAAGAAGTCTAAACCCAAGTACATGATTTAAAATCTTAGAAAAGAAGTCGTGGCTCTCAGGGAATGCAAAAGAGATAAAAGATCATCATAAATGTGGCATTGAATCGTCACAGAGGCCCATAGCCCCAAGCTCTGTCTCTGCAGTGACCCCGTGGGGGTGGTTGGTGGCAGGTCGTGCTTGGCCCCAGGGTTCCACACTACACAGTCATCGGAACATCATCTGTGGATTGATACAAATGTCGGTTTCTATCTTTACTTTGCCTTAGCTTCAGCGTAATGCTTTCTATAGGCAATACTTATCTTGTATTGAACCAAGAGCTAGGATTTTCAAGTTTCACATCTTTTCCTCACATTTTAGAGTCTTGGGATTTGGAGAACAGATCTTTGATCCACATAACTGTTTCTTCCATGGTTTTCAAACTTTAGTCGTTTAATTTATTTCTTCTTTTTTGAGAGAGAGAGAGAGAAAGAAAGTGCATGTGCATGGGCGGGGAGGGGCAGAGAGAGGGAGAGAGCGGACCTTAAGCAGGCTCCATGCCGAGGGCAGAGCCCGATGTGGGGCTTGATTTCACGACTCTGAGCTCATGACCTGAGCTGAAGTCAAGAGTGGGATGCTTAACTGAGCTACCCAGAAGCCCCTCAAAGTTAAAGTCAGCTTTAACATCCAAACTCCCTGCTTGTCTCATATATAGGAATCACACCATCTCCTGACTGCTTTGGTTTCTTCTCTCTGTCTCTTCTTTTTTTTTTTTTTTTTTTTT
>PISX010030228.1:0-18985 GCA_004024625.1 Mellivora capensis | reverse complement strand
CGGAGACTGTGACTTTAGGTTCTCTCCACGTAGCTGCAGAAGACCATCCAGTCCAATTCTGGTGTGGTTTCCATTTTCCCAACGAGAAAGTTGAAGCCGAGTTACAGGATTTTGCCCCAAATCACAAAGCTGACTTATTCCTCAAGGAATCAAGAGATAAACACCTGCTCTGTTGTCCGGACACCTCAGCCCTCAGCCCACTAGGGCCATTTGATACCCTGTGTCATTGGCCTTCAACAAGGAAAATCGCACCCAGTTAGGGCCCATCTGGTCTCCCACACCCACCGCCCACTCCCTTCCTCCTTCCGGGGTGAGGGCACATCTACCCTGCGCAGCCTCATCGAAGGGCTTGTGGTCTGAATATGCAAGAAAACCCCCCAGCAGGCAAGTTGCATATTAAGTTTGAGTAGCTGTTGCCAAATCGGTCTCCAAAGAGACTTTATCCATTTGCAACCTCACCAGCAGTGCATGAGTGAACTCTTTCCCTACATGCTCTCTAAAACTCGGTGGTGACACATTTAAATTTTTGCCAAAGGGGGGGGGGATATGTCTAATTAATTTACATTTCCCTTTTTTAACTAATAATTTGAGCATCTGTTAATACATGTCTTAACCCTTCATAATTTCTGTTCTGCAGCTTGTGTACTCAGATCCTTTTCTATTTTCTTATTAAAGGAATTCTTTATATATATATATATGTATGTATTTTTTTAATTAGGAATTCTTTATGTATTTTGGATACTAATCCATAGTGTGTTACATATGGTGCGGATATTTTCACCTTATCTGCTACTTCTCTTTTAACTTTACATTATCTTTCTTCATACAGATGTTTAAAATCTGTAGTTAAATTTATGAACTTTGCTTTTCTTTAAATCTTGCTTAAGATTCCTCAAGTTCATAAATATATCCTCTTAAAGAGCTTTCTTCTATTACTCCTGTAGGGTTCTTAAAGAAACATTTATGTCTTTATTCCATTAATTTTTGTTAATGGCATGAAGACAGAATTTTATTTTATTTTTTTCCAGGTAGTAAATTGTTCCAATATTTATTGAACAATCCACGTTTTTCCCCAGTGATTTGAAATGCTACCTTTGTTCACATACTAAATTCCGGTATATACGTGGTCTATTTTTTTATCTTCTATTTTTGTTCCAAGGATCTATTTATCTATTCATGTGCTAATATCACATTATATTTATTAAAATTACTTTATAATATGCTTTGACATCTTGTCGGGCAAAATTCCCCTCTTTGTTTTTTCTTTTCTCAAGCTGTCTTGGCTATTCTGGAACATTTACTCTTCCATCTGAATATTAGAATCAGCTTGTCAAATCTTATTAAAGTCTTGATCAGGTTTTGATTAGAATTGTGTTGAATTTATAGATTTATTGGGGGATTAAAATGGAGAAAAAATATTAATGCTTAGCATTATGATAGAGTCCGGGAAAAGGCTGCAGTCAGGAGCAGGCTCTCTGTTGAAGGTGGACAGCCTGATCTCACTGGGCCTCTGAGCCTAGCTCAGGCCCTGGGGTCCAGGAATGAGCCTAGTGAGTGGCCTGAGTCATGCAGGACCACCAGAACTCCTCTCCTGGGGTCTCACAGGGGTATGAAATCCTGCCCTGGAATGATCGATTCCAGTACCGCTCATTAGCTCTCAACACATACTAAGCGTCTGCCGGAGGGTGTCCAGGTGCCGGGTGCAGAGATGACCCAGGCAGGGCCAGGCCACAGAATCTTGCTTTGTGGAGGATGGTGTGGGATACGTGAGGAAAGAGCCACTGACTGCTTCCTGAAGGGGACAGCCCGAAGACGGGCTTTACAGGAGGACTGAGTTTCCCAGGCAGCACTGGGAATGGGGCTGTGCCGAGAGAGGTTGGATGCTTCGGGCACGACGTAGCCAAGTGGCTGGGAAGTGGGAGGAGTGGGGTGGCCTGCATCGGGGGAGGGGCAGCTGGGTCATGCCAAGGTCAGTCCGGGAGTCATGTGTGCCGTGGAGGGGGTGCTGGGGAAGTGATGTGGGATGCCAGGACCTGGGTGCGGGAGGCCTGGGCTGTGTCCCTGTGGCTGGGGGCACAGAGGAGAGCCGAAGCTCTGCGTGGGAAGTTGCTGTGCGGATAGAATTTTATGTCCACGTAGACTTCCACGTTTAGGCAGGGGTAAGGGATAGCACGTGCTGACCTGACCTTGCATGGATGCCAATTACAAAGTTACTCCAGCAACTGTTTAGGACTAGGGCCGACCGAGGTTTTTTTCCCCAGGGAGGGCTCCTTATCACTGACATCGTATGGAATTGCAGACACGTGGTGATACTAAGCATGGGACTGACTTTCAGTCTATTGAATTATGTTTGGAGTCCCTACAAACAGCAGCTGGGGGGATCCCTCCTACTGCTCCCACCGTGGTCCCGTGTGGCCCCCCAGCACCTGCCCGTTTTTCTAACTCCCTTCCACGGCAAACCCCTGTGCCCTCATAAACCACATTCTTCATAAAATGTCTGCTTAGTCAAATAGTGAGACCAACAAAAGAGTATTTGTGAAAATACATACAGTAAGAAGAGTAACAGTAGAGGAACCCTCATGACCCAGCACCTAGCTGAAGACATGGGGAGATGCATCAACGTTGAGGCCGTCTGTGGACTCTCCCCATCCCCGCACTGCCAGCAGCCACACGCCTTGTCTTATCAGAATAGTGCTGCTTGCACAGGACCAGTCTCCTGGTGCTCATGGGCCAGAGCGTTCGAAGGTACACATCCTTGGGTGGGAGGGGTCATGGTGTATGCATGTCTTCAATGTTATTATGTAATGTAAAAAAAAAAAAAAAGTGTCTTTGGCAATGTAGACTCCTGCCAGTATGAAGTTTCCATTTTTCAGATCAAAAGGACACACCAAGCTTCAGGTAGGATTAGCCTGGTGAAATCCTTAAATTCCAGAGAAAACTTTTTTAAAGCCTTCAAAATTCCATGGGGCACCTGGGTGGCTCAGTGGGTTAACCCTCTGCTTTCGGGTCATGTCATGGTCTCAAGGTCCTGGGATCCGGCCCTGCGTCGGGCTCTCTGCTCAGCGGAAAGCCTGCTTCCCCCTCTCTCTCTGCCTGCCTCTCTGCCTACTTGTGATCTCTCTCTGTCAAATAAATAAATAAAATCTTAAAAAAAAATAAAGCCTTCAAAATTCCAGACAGATGAATAAAGTTAACTTAGTAAGAGAATCTAGACGAAAATCAGACTTCTCCTTTGACACCCTGGAAGTCAGAGGACAGAAGAAGAATGCGGTCATCATACCGACCCTGTAATGGAGGTCAGTACTGCTATTAGTCCTGCTTTACAGATAAGGAAACAGAAAGACTGAGTAAGGTCACAAATCTAGTAACGAACGTACTTGTGACTCAGACTTACATCATCTGACTCCAGAATGTGCACTTCTAACTACTATGCTCTCCGAAGTAAAATGGAAAAAAAGAAAATTACTTTCATATATAAAGCCCTTTCACTCAAAACTGAACAGTAAACAGAAATTCTAAAGCCACTGCCATTCAAATTAGGACCAAGAGAAGGTGACTCTTATCACCACAGTTATTCAACACTGTTCTAACTAAGGCAACTGGGAAGGAAAATGAACAGAAGCAACCTAGATATGTGAAAAGAAGTGATAATATTGTCTTTATTTGCAGGTTATATAATAATATGTCTAAAAAATCCAAGCAATTCAACAGAAAAAGCTAAAGTGGCTGGTTACTAGATAAATGAACAATAAAAAATAACTTTTCTTTATATTAGCAATAGACAGAAATGGAAAGAGAAAAACCACATTCACAATGGGAACAAACCTATTTTTCCAAAATATTTGAAAAAACTATCTGAAATATTCCATGTATGATAACATCAAAAAGAATAAAATATGTAGGAATAAACTTTTTTTAAAAAGCACACAATTATACTCAGAAAACTACAAAACATTGTTGAAAAAAATTAAAGACCTAAACAAATGGAAAAACATCCCATATTTGTAGACAGTAAGATTTATTATTGTTAATATGGCAATTCTCCCCAAATTATCTACAGATTCAGTATAATCCATAGCAGAATCCCAGCTGACTTCTTAATAGAAATTGCCAAGATGATTCTGAAATTCACGTGGAATTACAAGGCACCAGAATGCCTAAAATAATTTTTGAAAAGAGAATCAAACCTGGAGGACTCACATTCCTGCTTTCTAAAGTCACTAGAGAGCAGCAGTAATGAACACGGTGTGGTATGGGTATGAGGATAGACATGTAGATACGTGGAACAGAATTGAGAACCTAGAAGTAAACCCATGTGTCTACGGTGAACTGATTTTTCACAAAGGTGCCAAGACCATTCGATGGGGGAGTGGATGGTCTTTTTACCTAATGGTACTGGGACAACTGGATGGTCACGTGCAAAAGAATGAAGTTGGATCCTTACCTCACACCGCATACAAAAGTTAACTGAAAATGGCTCCATGAGTTAAACCAAACCAAACCAAACCAAAGCCATAAAACTCTTAGAAGAAAACACAAGGGTAATCCTTCAGGACCTCAGTTTTGGCGATGGATTCTTAGGTATGACAGCAGAAGCATGAGCAACAAAAGAGAGACTAAATCATTTGGTCTTCATCAAAATTAGAAATTTTTGTGCTTTAAAGGGCATTATCAATCAAGTGAAAAGGCAACCCACCTCGAATGGGAGAAAATATTTGCAAATTATCTATCTGAGAAGGGAACTGTGTCCACAACCTATAAAGAACAGACTAAAATGTCAGCCAATAACAAGTGATGATGAGGATATGGCAAAATCAGGACCGTCGTATATGCTGTCGGGAATATAAAATGGGGCAGTGGCACTCAAAAATCCTGGCGGGGGCGCCTGGCTGGTTCCATCAGTGGCTCAAGTGACTCTTGATTTTGGGGTTGTGAGTTCAAGCCCTATGTTGGGTGTGGAGATGACTTAAAAATAAAATCTTTTTCTTTAAAGAGTTGATTTTTTTACTTGGGAGAGAGTGAGAGCATGAGCAGGGGGAGGGGCAGAGGGAGAAGGAGCAGACTCCCCATCAAGCAGAGAGCCCGATGCAGGACTCGATCCCAGGACCCTGGGATCATGACCTGAGCTGAAGTCAGACGCTTAACCAACTGAGCCACCAGGTGCCCCTAAAAATAAAATCTTAAAAAAATAGCCTGGCAGTTTTCTTGAATGATTACACATAAAGTTACCATATGACCCAGCAATTTCACACATATTTGGGCGCCAAGAAGAACAAAAGGATTCATCTACACAAAGCCTTCATACAGATGTTTATTCACATGGACCTTTATTGCATCATTATTCATCAGAGCCCAAAGGTGGAAACAACCCATGCATCCATTAACTAATGATGGGGTAACCAAATGTGGTCTCGCCGTACGGTGAAATGTATTTCACAGAGAGGAAGGAAGGACAGACACCTGCTACCACATGGAGGCACCTTGAACACCTGCTGCCCAGTGAAAGCATCCAACTCCTGAAGACCACAGTCACATGGTTCCCTTTATACGAAATGCCCAGAACGGGAAAATCGACAGAGACAGAAGGTAGGTTAGCGGTTGGTGGGGGCTGGGGAGGACGGGGGGATCAAGGGTAAACAGCAAGCGGGTGAACAGTATGGTGAAGAAAATGTTCTAAAATGCATTGTGATGATGGTTGCACACACCTGTGAGCGCACTAGAAACCACTGAATTACATGCTTTAGATGGGTCCATTGTACGGTGTGTGCATTATATCTCAATAAAGCTGTTCATGTGTATGCATGTGTGTGTGTGGGTTTTGTGGTTTTTGTTTTTTTGTGTGTTTAAAGGATGACTTGTGGCGGGACACCTGGGTGGCTCAGTTGGTTGGACGACTGCCTTTGGCTCGGGTCATGATCCCGGAGACCCAGGATCGAGTCCCGCATCAGGCTCCCAGCTCCACGGGGAGTCTGCTTCTCCCTCTGACCTTCTCCTCGCTCATGCTCTCTGCCTCTCTCTCAAATAAACAAATAAAATCTTTAAAAAAAAAAAAAAAGGATGACTTGTGGCAATTATACTAACCTGGAGAGATTTTTATGATAAACCCTTAAGTGAAGAAAGAAAGTTGCAAACTGTTACAGGTTGAATTGTATTCCACACCCTCCCGCCCCGCCCCAATTTATACATTTAAGTCTTAGCCCCTCAGAATGAAACTGACTTGGATATAAGGTTGTCGTAGATGCAATGAGTGCAGATGTAGTGTGGGCCCTAGTCCAACATGACTGGAGTCCTCATAAGAAGGGGGAGTGTGGACACAGACACGCACGGGGGGATACAGCAGGCGGGGATCAGAGTTAGGCTGTCACGAGCCAAGGAGACGCGCGCGTACCTGATCCCCGACTTCCAGAGAGGCTGGGTCACCCCGAGACAACACGTGTCTGTTTGAGCCATTCAGTCTGTGGTACTTGGGTATGGCAGCCCTCGGAGATCCATGCGGAGTAACAGTGGAAATAGAAATTAATTTATATTAGTTCACTTTGTTAACATTGGTTATCTTATGGGATTGGACTGGGGAGAGAAGAGGATGTTAGCGAGGTTATGAAATATGCATTTAGTGTTTGAATTGTTGTAATGAGCCTGTCCCCCCCACCCCCGCTTTTCTTTTTTGCATTTGTAAAATAAGGATTTTAAAAAAGAGAGGCTTGCTTACAAAGTTTGAAGACTCTCCATTTTTTCTTTTACTTTCCAGGATTAGACATTTTATTTATTTATTTTTAAAAGATTTTACTTATTTATTTGAGAGAGAGCGTGAGAGAGCGGGAGCGAGCGAGCGAGCGTGAGCAGTGGGGAGAGACCGGGGAAGCAGCAGGCTCCCCTCCGAGTAGGGAGCCCAGGACCCTGGGATCATGACCTGAGCCGAATGCCTAATGACTGAGCCACCCAGGCACCCCAGGGTTAGAATCTTTAACTGTCTTCTGTGACATTCCTCCTTCTCAGCATCCAAATTGGTTCTCTGAAGCAGTGAGGAAAGTTCTATGAAACATGGGATATGGTGGAAGCAAGGCAGGAGCATGGCTCTGGGTGCCTGGGACCGAGGACCGTCCCTGGGGGGGTGAGGATGAGGACGATGGCGAAGATGCTGGCGATGGCGATGGAGGGAAGGGGTTTCCGGTTGGCATGCTCCCTTCTCCATCCACCCTCGTGCAGTGCTCCAAGGCAATAACTTCCACGTACAGATTTGGAAACCGAGGCCCCACGAGGTCAGGTGACTTGCGCAGGGGCCACCATCGGTAAGCCGGGGACTCCGGGTCAGAACCTGAGTCGACCTGGCTTCAACCGCCTTTGCCCTGCAGCTCAGCTGCTTCCCACAGCACAGCGGCTGGGAGAGGAGCGGTGCCTCTCCCCACCCCGTGGCCCCCAACCTGCCCCCACGGAGCGGGCCTCGTCCCCAGCATCATGGGAACCTCCTCTACTTCAGAATGGTCAAGGAAACAAATCGGAAGCCACCCCCGCCCCTCCACGGCCATCTTCCTATCTGCAGTTTCCCGCCAGCCCCTGTTGGTTTGCTGGGATGCGGGAGGCCTGCATTATTCAAGCCCATGGAATATTCAGGCTGTTGGACAGAGGCTAAATCTGTCAGGGCTGGCGGTGCTGTTCCCTCACAGAGGCCCCTGGGGGCTGGGGAAGCTGCAAGGCTCTGGGGCAGAGACGTCATCCTGGCCGGACCCAGGCAGGGGCCCACGCTGCCTCTGCCACCTGACGGATGTCCTCATTAGGGGAGAATGTATTATTGAGCACAAGGCTCTTTCCAGCCAGACTCCTGGACCAAATGGCTCAGCTGTGTCCCCCTGGTGGGAGCCTCAAAGAACCCAGCCCCAGGGGGAGCTGGTCGCTGTGCCAGACCAGTGGGGACCAGGGTGGCAGAGACTCCTGGCTCAGTTCCTGCACGGAGTCACCTCTAGCAAGAAAACCAGGCACTCGGGACAGACACCCTGAGCTGTATCAGCCGTGTGCTGCGGGCTTGCCAGAACCATCCGGTTGCAGACCCTGGTTCTCTGTGAGAGTTGAGCTCAGTGTGAATGTGGCGCCCAAGAAAGAATACCAAAGCCTATGCTTCCAGAATCACCTTGGGTATGCTTCTGGAGAGCCCAAACCTCATGGTGTGTATAGTTCTGGAACTCCAGAGCCATGGGTTCTAGAATCCTCATGGGCAGTTCTAGGGCCCTGGGGCAGTTTTCTGGACCTCAGAGTGGATGGTTTTAGGACTCGGGGTTGCCGCCAGGCTGGAAAACTGAGCTCCCAGCTCACCTGCTCCCTCCTGAGCCTCCTGGGGCAGAGTCCCTCTAAGGAAGCCTGGTTTATGGGGCCCCTGGCTGGAGGGAAGGCCTGTGGTAGGCCATTAAAGATACGATGAAGGAAGAAATCCTGGAAAGTTCTTCAGCTCTGACGTACTTACTTGTAGTCAGTCAGGGCTGTGGGTGTCTCTGCCTTTCTGTGCTGACTTATGGAGGGGGCAGGAGACCCGAGAGCCACAGCTCACTCGCCGGCTCCCTCAGCAGCTGGGGGGAGCACACCTCCTCCCGGGGGGCCCCTGTTGTTCATGGGTCCCTCTCCCTCCCCCTGCCCTCTGGGCAATGGCAGGTTTGCGGGGCTTGGGAGGCTCCTACTTGGTGGGAGTCCCGCCGTGTTGTGATCCCCTTGTCCTCTTCCCGGTTCGCAGAGGGGGACTCTGAGCTGCCCTGGGCTAGTCCAGGTCTTCTCAAGCTCAGCGCTGCGGACATTTTGGGCCAGCCAACCTTCTGCTCTCATTCTAGAATCTTCGGCCACAGCCCTGGCCTCGGTCCGTTAGAAGGCAGGGGCTGTCCTCCAGTGTGACAACCAAAAACGTTTCCAGACATTGCCAAACGTCCCCGGGGAGGCCAAAACCTCCTCGGGTTGGAGCCACTGGTCTAGGGGATGGATTCCTGAGCTCCGTGTTGATTCCTGACGTGGGTCTCGTGGTTGCCCCGGCAACCGTCCTGCTGCTCACTGGCCCCTGTTCCCGACTTGAAGAGGCCCCGTGAGGGTCCCAGGAGAATAATCCTGGTAGCCCCACTTTGCAGAGAAGGAAACAGAGGGCCGGAGAGTTTTAAAAGGGGGTTAAATTTTCAAAGTCACACAGCAAGTCAATGGTGGAATTAGGATTCAGACTCCCGTCTGTCTCTTGGAACTCAAGACGCCACCCTCCTCTTTTCGGCTCTGACCCTGAGCTTGCCTCAGGATAAAGATTCCAAGAAATCTTCATGGGATACATGGTGTGGGCCGAGCCCTGTTCTAGACGCTGCAGCCACAGCAGCCAAGCAACCGGACAGGGACCCTCGCCCTCAGGTCACTGATATTCTAGCGGAGGGAGCCGGGGAGAAACGCCCAGCTTGGCATCAGGATGGAAGGACCCCATGACTGCTCAAGTGCCCCCCTTCAGCTGGGCTCGGACGCAGAGCTATAAAAGCCACCACCAATAATATAACCCGAGGATCCCTTTTCACCCTGCTGTCCCCAGCAACGGGAGCCCTGGGACACGTTAGCGCTCGGCCTCTCCTCCAGCCCCCGATGCTTGATTTCCTAAAGAACAGGGCGGCCGCTCCCGGCAGACCCCCTCGGGGTGTGTTTCCATTCTCCCACATCCATTCCACTGTGAGCAAGCGGGCGCCCAGCCTGGCTGCGCAGACCCAGACCCCCGTAAATTATGCACATCGCTCCCATCTCTGGATGGAAGCTGGAGGAATTATAACTCCCATTAACGCACACCGCACAGGCAGCCCAGCTGTTTCCCTCACTCTGGCCTTTCCGGGCTGGAAGGACGGGCTTGGCTGCGGGAGGGCCGGAAACGCACAGCCACTCTGGGGCCTTCACGCGCCCCTGTTGTCATTCGTTGGCAGAGAGGAGCCTTCCATCCACAGCAGGTATGGCGCTGGTGCCCCGAGGGCTGGGCTGAGGCGTGCAAAGCCAGATGGGAGAGGAAGCGGGCACGGAGAGGCCAGACGACAAGACGCAGGTGCTGCCCGTCCCCTGTCTATATAAGGGGCTGGGAGTGGACATCTCCTGCTCTCCTGAAGACAGTGCCACACTATTACCTGCCTGCAGAGCTGGGCCCAGTCTTGTTAGGGGTAGGGGAGGAGGGGGCGGAGCCAGAGACCAGCACAGGTGGGTGGTGGTGGGCATGAGCTCTGTCCCATAGGAGCTGGCCCTGTTCTGGAACCCTATAAAAACTCAGGGATGCCCACATGGGCTGTGGCTCACCTCCTCCAGGAAGGCCACTGTGTAGGAATCCCCACCATGAGTGGGGGCCAAACCCTGTCTTCCCAGTGGCTCAGATGCCCTGCCAGTGTGTCCTGCCCATCACAGTGAAGGGGGCTTCTTCTTCCCGGATGCCAGGGTCCCTATCTAGGGACAATGGAGACATTTTTCTCCAGCTCTTTCCCAGTTGGCTCTGCCACAGGAAAGCAGAGAAACCCAGACATGAAGTCACCGCTTGTTTTCGGCGAGAGAGCAAGAAAAAAGCTGCCACAGTATTGTGTTTGCCTTATTAAGGCTCATTTTCTCATTACAATTTTCCCTCCTAATTGCTAATTTTTCCAGCTTCTCCAAGAGCCATTCTACTTCCGCCTTGTTCCTTTCCCCCCCTCCAAGAGCTGGTGCTTCGAGAAACTGCCACAGATGGGCAAAGGAGAAACACACATGCTTGTTTTTAATTTACTTGAAATCCTCTTCTCTTGGTGCTACTGGGACGGGCAGCTGCCAGGCTCTGGTGGCCACGCGACTAGGGACTCAGCCCTGAGGACCAGCCTGGGGGAGGGAGAGGCCTAGGCTGGGTTCCCCTCCATGCCCCTCTCAAGGACCCGGCTTTTTGGCGGCCAGGTAGCCCTCACCTGGCCAGGACTTCTGAGCATCTGTGGGCCCTGTGCTCGACAGAGAGGACGGCGGTTGTGAGTCCTTGGATGGTAGGACTCTCCGAATACCTACAGTGCACCCAGAGAGGGGCCTGGAGCTGCTGCCTTGTGCCAACAGAGCACCCACCATCCCCACTGCGGGAGAGAGTTGTGGCCACCCTGTTTTCAGATGGGACACGGACTCCAAGAACCCAGGAGCCTCGGCTGTGTCTAGGTCAGTCTGTCTGTCCCTTCCAGGGGCTTCTTCCACTCATCAGCAAGGAGTCCATCACAAGTGACAGAAACCTTTCTCCGATCTTCTGTCGGATGGGCCACTGCACCCTGGCCATGGGACCTAAGTAAGTTCCTTCTGGGCTCAAGGTCATGGTTCCCACCTTCTGACTGAGGGCATGGGATCACGTGATGCCTCTAAGTCTGGTATTTACGACCCGCGGCATCCTGGTCTCCCGGATCTCCTGACCTTTGCAAGGCAGGGAGGGACCTGGTGTACCAAGTAGAATCAGACCGTGACCGGTGTGGGGAGCGGCCTGCAGTAGTCATGTGGGCTCTGGCCCCGGGGAAGGGGGCTACGTGAGTTCGGGCCCACCATCTTCCCTTTCCGAGCCTTGGCTTCGTTGCCCACAAGAGGAAGGTAATAATCCCTTCCTCCCTGCATGGAAGGGAGGGAGCCCAGCGTCTGGCAGCATGGAAATATTCCTAAAACGGCAGTAACCACCATCATCGTCATCATTGTTGTTAGATAGACTTTTTTTTTTTTTATGATTGGAGAAAATCACAGCTGTCATAGACCAAAATGTCACTTGGTCCAGCCTCTGTCATTTTAAAATTGGGAAACCAAGTCAGGGGAAGGGGAAAGCCAGCTTCGCCTGGGCTCCATAGAGACTTAGCGGGACCGGATTCACTCTCCTGCCTCCTCTCCCCTCTGCATGGAAAACCCAGAGCACCTGGCTTTGCAAACAGCTGGCGGGATTCGCCCGATGTCTGAGGGAAACGAACCTTGGGGACAATGCCTGCTGAACGATGTGCTCTCATCAGAGCTGGGGGAGCCCTGTGCCCGGTCAGCAGAGGTCTCTAGAGTGGGGTCCCCATGGTCCGCATTGGGGAACTCAGGGGCAGGGTAATGTCATGGGGCGAGGGAGGTCCCACCCGAGATGTCTACAGGGACCCCCTGAACAGGTCGGAGGCAGCCGCTCTTTGAGCAACACAGACTCGAGTCATTGCCACCGACCGACCAGGCTGTCCTTGCACCTCTCACAATCCCAGCGAGCATGAGGGTGACGGGGCCTTCAGACCCTGCGCCCCTGGGCCCAGCCCGGCACCTGGTGCTTCGCCGGACTCGCCAGGATGCAAGAAATGAATCGGAGGCTGCTGTGTGTTCCTCAGCACTGGAGGCCCATCTGGTAGCCCCACGGGGCTATTGCTATTAGAATCCAATACAACCGGGACGCCTGGGTGGCTCAGTTGGTTAAACGGCCGCCTTCGGCTCAGGTCATGATCCCAGTGTCCTGGGATCGAGTCCCACATCGGGCTCCTTGCTCAGCAGGGTGTCTGCTTCTCCCTCTGCCTCTGCCTGCCACTCTGTCTGCCTGTGCTCGCTTGCTCTCTCTCCCTCTCTCTCTGACAATTAAATAAACTAAAAAAAAAAAAAAAAAGAATCCAATATAACCGAAAATGCTCACGTCCTCCGCTGTGCTAGCCGCACTTCCAACGTGGGGTCGGCACCTGTGGCTACTGGGGGGGAGGGGTGGGTGGCTCTCAGAAATTCTCTGGGCCTGTGGCTTCCCATCAGGCACTTGGGATCCGGAGGGCCACCTTGCTGGGGCAGGCGGGCAGGCACGAGATTCAGGAGAAATCTCTCGTGCTTCTCCATCATTTTCTAGGAAACGGCATACGTTCCCCGATTGTTCCCCGATCGACAGGAGGTCTCGAGCCTCCGCCTTGGATTCTGCTTGTCTTTCTGCAGAGCCGATGAAGCCTGGACGGAGCGCAGGCCTCCCAAAGGGGCACCTGTTCGTCCTCCTCCTCCACCCAAATGGACAGACTCTGGCTCTGAGTGCTGTGCTCCCTTGTGGCGTGGCCCGTGTTGCCCAGAATCCTCCTATCCGGCTGCTGGAGGATGTGGGCCTGCCTGTGCCCACTTCCCCGGGCCAAGCTGGGCCGCAGGATTTGGGGCTCCGCACGTCAGCCTCTCAGGTGGCCACAGTATAGGGGACCCATCAGAATTGGGCTGGGCCCAGCCTTCGTGGGACCATTTTCTTTTCTTTCTTCCTTTTCCCCTTCCTTACCCTTGGGACTCAGGAGTCCTGATTGGTTTCTTTCTGTCCACCCTCAGGGGACCCAGCTCTGCCCTCAGGACAGGAAGCTATGACAACCAAGGGGAGTCTTTGACACCTGTCCCTAGGGCAGAGAAGAGCGGGACCCCTTTCTATATACCTAGGGAGGGGGTTTGTGGAATTTGAGTAAAGGGTTGCTTCAAAGGACAAACTCCGGGGGTGCCTGGGCGGCTCAGTCGTTAAGCGTCTGACTGTTGATTTCGGCTCAGGCTGTGATCTCGGGGTTGAGGGGTTGAGCCCCGTCTTGGGTTCTGTGCTGGGCCTGGAGCCTGCCTTGCCTCTCCTTCTCCGTCTCCCCCAACCCCTGGCATCACTCGAGTGCATGTGTGTGTGCAGTCTCTCTCTTAAAAAAATAAGTAAAAAATAAAATAAAATAACAGACTGAGAAGCCACTGGTCCTTTTCATCTCCCTTGTTTTACGGGCAGCATCGGAGGCCGGGGAAGGGCAAAGTCCTACCCGAAGCCCATGGAGACTGACGGAAACCGATGGAAGAGCCAGCTCCAGCGCCCGGGCCATCCTTTAAGATTCTCAGGAAGGTATTTCTCAAGAGCGGGTGACCTCACCTTCCTTCCCGACCTTGGGCCCCCCGTGCTTATTTTCATCAACCTTAGGATGCCCGGGTGGCTCAGGCATTGAGCATCTGCCTTCGGCTCGGGTCGTGATCCCAGGATCCTGGGATCAAGCCCCAAGTCCCTGCTCAGTGGGGAGGCTGCTTCTCCTTCTGCCTCTGCTGTGCCCCCGGCTCGTGCTTGCTCTCTCTCTCTCTCTGTCAAATAAATGAATAAATAATCTTTACTTTCATCAATGCTGTGGGCTGCCCTGGGGCCCTTCTAGACAGAAGGGCTGTGAGGACCGTGCCCAGGAGGGATGGGGCGGGAGCCTTAGTCTTGGGGCAGGGGATGGCTTGGGAATGAAGCGTCTGGAGGGGTCATGGGTTCACTGCAAACCCGTTATCTGCCCAAACCCTGTCCTGCCCCCAGGCCCCAAGCGTGATCTTAGACGCCTCTGCTTCTTCTCCTTCCCTTCTCGCTCACCTGCTGCTGGGCGCCAAGTCCTTGAGCACCTGTCCCGCTTCCCCTCTCCTCTGTCTCTGCCTCTTCAGTCCCACCATCCGCCATTTGATTTATTGCTACAGCCTTGCCTGGTTTTCTATCTCTTCCCTGGCTTGCTCCCAGCGGCCGGGGTGCCGTGCTTACATCCAGACCAGACCAAGTCACACACCTGAGGCTGGGGGGTGGGGTGTGCCGCTCAGTAGCTTCCCCATCATGGGCGACAAGGATGGCAAATGGACTTGACCTCATTTGCTACCTCTAGTCAGCCTGGACCATCAACCATGAGAAGAGATCCCCGCGTCAGTGGGGAGGAGCACGGGGGTCAATTAGAAGTGCCTGCCAGGGGGCGCCTGGTGGCTCATTGGTTAAAGCCTCTGCTTTCGGCTCAGGTCATGATCCTAGGGTCCTGGGATCGAGCCCCAGCATCGGACTCTCTGCTCAGCGGGGAGCCTGCTCCCTCCATTCTCTCCCTGCCTGCCTCTCTGCCTACTTGTGATCTCTGTCTGTCAAATAAATAAATAAATAAATAATCTTAAAAAAAAAAAAGTGAAATCTATTAAAAAAAAAAAAAGAAGAAGTGCCTGCCAGGGGCCTGGGAGGGAAGACCAGTGTGTGTGCGCGTGCATGCACGCGTGCACGCATATGCTTGCCATCCCTTATTTTAGACATTTATCCCTTACGTGGCATTTAGGCCTTTTATGATCTGACCCTGCCCACCCCCCCTAGCCCTATCTCCCACTGTTCCTCTCACCTCACCATGCACACGACACCAGGCCTATCTTTCCCTCTCCAGGCTGGTGTTCGCAGTTCCCCTGCACGGAAGCCCCCTCCCTGTGTCCCATGTCCAAAGCCGGCCTGGCTCTCCCCCCTCAGGACCAGCACTGCCTCCTCCAGGAAGCTCTCAAAGTCTCTGTCATAACGGGCCTCTTCCTTCACAGGGCGGCTCGGCCCTCCCCTGGCCTCCGTGGGCTCTGCCTACCCTTCTCATCGACAGCGCAGATTCCCTCGCCCACGCGGCAGGGCGAGATGAGCCGGGCGTGTGGGTCCCACCTGGAGCCGGCTCGGGCAGAACGAGGCCCGGTCCAGTTCACCGGCTGCATTGTGGGAAGGGTAAGGGTGCAGGAGGGGTGCAGGAAAGAGTGGCCCGGAATCTGAAAGGCCCCCGAGGGCAGGGACGCCCCATCTCTCATCTCTGCCCCTTTCGTGTTCTGGCTGTGTCCTCCGTCTCTTCAGAACCTTCTCCAAAGACTCACGGCTTAGCGGGCAACACAAGACGACCCCCCCCCCCACCTCCGTCCCCCCACCCCACCTCCCTCCCACTGAAGAAAAACCCCAGAGAAGAGCTCTGATTGGCCTGCCTGGGCCAGATGCTCACCGCTGGACCAGTCAGCTGCAGAGCGAAGCCACGGGGTGGGGGACGGAGACCCCCGGGCGGGGGATGGAGGGCTGCCCGCTCCAGCCCTGGGCCCCACACGCTGGGTAGGCGTGCGGCTGTGCCCCCTGCGCCCGGAGCACAGGATGTGGGAAGTGAGAGTGAGGGGTTGGGCGAGTGGGCTCGGAGCTTGGCCGGCACAGGTGGCCAGGGGGCTTCTTTCCATAATCCACACGCTACTACTTCCCTGGAGTAGAGACTCTGTTTACTAAAGGGCCTGCGGCTGATAATAAGCGGTGAACTGCTAGCACTTAGGTGTCTCCTCGGGAAGCATTTTCGCTATCCCTCCTCTTCAGATGGGAAGAATGGGGTGCAGAGAGGCTGAATGACTTGCCCCGGGGCGCATGGTTAGCAGGTGGCTGAATCCCGATGCAAACCCAGCACTGTTTGACTCCCTGGCCCATGTCTCTTAAGACAAAGGAGCCAAGACTTTTTTTTTTTTAACCATACAGCTCTGCGGCTTTCAAAGCTTGGAAGGGTGTGGGGCTGTGGGAAGGTAAGGTGGGACCTTTCTCCAAATCTGGGGGTCAGCCAGAGCGCACAGGAGCGCTCTCCTTGTGATTCCTGTTTCTGCTGCCCTGAAGTTTTCTCTGCCTCCGTATGTTAAAAAGAAAGAAAACAATTTAACGACAACAACACAAAAAAACTTAGATCATTTGAAAAAAAAAAAAAACACACACAAAAGTCTGACTTATGTGAAATTTAATTTAATTTATTTTTATACCAGCAGCTGTCAGTTCAAAGAACAACAACAAAGTAGCCATCTGTGCTTAATTTCATCAATCCACTGCCGATGGGCACGTGAGCGTGGCTTTTGGGCTGAGGCAGAGCACGTGGCCAGATCGCAGCAACCTCCCCCTGCCCCCACAGGCCCTCCGTCCAGGTGGGGTTCTAGTGGCTCCGCTGGAGCTGGGGTGGGGGGGGGCGTGCACCTGGACAGTCGGGCCAAATTTGTTGCCAACGAGGAAAACCCAGCAGTCTCTTCTCCAGACACAGCAGCCCTCCCCCCACTTTTCATTTTTGAAACTTTTCATTTTTGAAACCTGCATTTTCTTACCGACTCCTGCCTGTGGTGAGTGGGCAGTTCAGCCCTGTTGAACAGGTGGGGAAACTGAGTCTCGGAGGTCTGTCTCCCCCAAGGACACACAGCCGAGAAACAGATTCAAACCCTGGTTTGTTGCATTCCACGTTCCAAGTAAGCCTGGCAGCTTTCTGAGCCTGGACTACTGCCCACTTTGCTTGGGGTTCGGGGATCAGAGATGGGCGCAGGGCAGGAGGGGGTGTCTGGGTCACCGACGGAAGCCCCTGTCGCACAACAGGAAGCACATGACAAAAGGGGGTGCAGCTTGCTTCCCCTGGGGGCTTCCCTCCGCTGGGGGCTGGGCAGGGCGCCTCGGGGCTCTGTGAGGAAGGTGGGCGCTGTCCTTCCCCGTTCACAGACCCCAACCAAAGGCCTGTCCACGCGTGGGGAGCCTGCCCAGGGCATGTGAGGAGTGAGTGATGGACGCAGGGTTTGCTCTTAAGTACTGGAACATGGTCCTCATAGAAACCGCTAGAAAGTGGAAAAACAAGAAGCCCAACTGCAGGGCTGATCTCAGGACCTCACAGCCCGAGAGCTCAGGGATCAGCTCGGGAAGGAAAAGGACCTGCCCAGGCCCGGGTGGGGTCAGTTGCAGCACGTTCCTGGGACAGGCAGCCTGGGGCTCCTTTCTCACCGAGAGGCCAGCCTGTCACCAGTCACGAGGCCACGGCAGCCTGTCTTCTCTGGGCGGTGGGGGCTGGGGCTCGGGGGCTTTGTGATTCAAAGACCCAACTTTGGGATTGAGCTGGTCCCTTCCAGGGGCAGTCACGAAACGGGCGACCTGGCAACCCCCCGCCCCCATATAAAGATCCCAACCCCCTAGGCAGAATCAGAAGTCCCCGTAGGGATTCCTGGGCGGGTCACAGCTTTATTTACTGCGGAATTAAGAGAAGTAAGAGCGAGCAAGTCAGAATCATTAAAATATAGATCAAGAGAGTCACATTTTTCGATTTGCCATATTAAAGAGAAGGGGGGGAAACACGCCAATTGGCTTGTCATCTTCTCATTCAATAACAGATGGCGGCTGAGTCACCGCCCCCGGCAGTCAAGACGCCGCTGTCTGCCGGCTTCCTCGCTGGGGCCCAGCCACTTGGGACTGAGGGGGCCTGTGGGGGCAGAGGAGGAAGCCCACTCCCCCCACCTCTTCGTCCAGCCTCATTCCAAGCCCTCACCTCCCTTACTTTCTTCTCAGGAATGGTACTGAGTCTCCCCATGTGCCCACCCTGTGCCCCTGCACCCGTGGAGACCCAGGCAGGTGGGGGAGACAGAAATTGGGATAAGAACATGGTACCCTGATGCCAGGGTTGTAGGGGAGAACAACTGTGGGAGCCAGCAGAGATCCCTGACCCAGTCAGAGGGGACTGGGACCAGGGCCCATGTAGAACTTGGACAGGGGCTTCTCTACCCTAAGGACCACTGAGACAGCCACTCCTAGACCCTCTGATCCCCCCAGAGTCTGGGTCTTCTTGCCTGGAATCTGCTCCTTTCTACCAAATTCCCTGCCTCCTGCCCCCCATCCCCCCACCCCCCTACATTCCTCCACCCACCATTTCCTCTAGCCCCTGCCACATGTGCTTGCTGGGCACCTGCCACCTACCTGGCCCAGGGCTGGACTCAGAGAAGCACAGTCCCTCCCTGCAGGGACATTCTGACTCCAAGACAGTCATTTGCATGTCCTTCTCCCTGGCCTGCAGGTTCCCATCACTATTGCTCTGGGGCACTTGTGTGCACCCCCACTGCAGATGTCTCCCAGGTGGGCAGTACGTGTTGGATGCCATTCCACAGAACTCTTGGTGGGCTGAGCAGAGCGGTAGCCATGGCTGCAGGGTCATGTGGAGAGTGGGAGAGGGTCTGTGATGGGCTGATGACTTTTAACGAGGTCTCTTTCTTTTTTTTTTTTTTTAATTTTTATTTTTTATAAAAAAATTTTTATCCCCAGGGGTACATGTCTGTGAATCACCAGGTTTATACACTTCACAGCACTAACCATAGCACATACCCTCCCCAATGTCCATTACCCCACCCACCTTTCCCGACCCCCTCACCCCAGCAACCCTCAGTTTGTTTTGTGAGATTAAGAGTCACTTATGGTTTGTCTCCCTCCCAATCCCATCTTGTTTCTTTTCTTCTTTTTCTGCCCCCCTAGTCCCCCATGTTG
>PISX010030227.1:0-18980 GCA_004024625.1 Mellivora capensis | reverse complement strand
GAGGATGATGTTTGCTGTGGGTCTTTCATAGATAGATTTTATGAAGTTCAGGAATGTTCCCTCTATCCCTATACTTTGAAGCATTTTAATCAGGAACGGATGCTGGATTTTGTCAAATGCTTTTTCTGCATCAATTGAGAGGACCATGTGGTTCTTCTCTCTTCTCTTATTGATTTGTTCTATCACATTGATTGATTTGAAAATGTTGAACCACCCTTGCAACCCAGGGATGAATCCCACCTGGTCATGGTGGATATTCTTTTTAATGTACTGTTGGATCCTATTAGCTAGGATCTTGTTGAGAATCTTAGCGTCCATATTCATCAGTGATATTGGTCTGAAATTCTCCTTTTTGGTGTGGTCTTTGCCTGGTTTGGGGATCAGGGTAATGCTGGTTTTATAAAAGAGTCTGGAAGTTTTCCTTCTGCTTCAATTTTTTGAAACAGCTTCAGGAGAATAGGTGTTATTTCTTCTTTGAAAGTTTGGTAGAATTCCACCGGGAATCCATCAGGTCCTGGGCTCTTGTTTTTTGGGAGGTTGTTGATCACTGCTTCAATCCCGTTACTCGATATCAGTCTATTCACGTTGTCAATTTCTTCCTGGGTCAATTTTGGAAGTTTATAGTTTTCCAGGAATGCATCCATTTCATCCAGGTTGCTTAACTCATTGGCATATAATGGTTGATAATAACTTCTGATGATTGTTTCTATCTCCTTGGTGTTAGTTGTGATCTCTCCCTTTTTATTCATAATTTTATTAATTTCGGCCTTCTCTCTTTTCTCTTGGATTAGTTTGGCCAATGGTTTATCAATCCTATTGATTCTTTCAAAAAACCAGCTTCTAGTTTCACTGATGCGTTCTACTGTATCTCTAGGTTCTATCTCATTGATCTCTGCTCTAATCCTGATTATTTCCTTTCTTGTGTGTGCAGTTGGCTTAATTTGTTGTTGATTCTGCAGTTCTTTAAGGTGTAGAGACAGCTGGTATATTCTGGATTTTTCAATTTTTTTGAGAGAGGCTTGGATGGCTATGTATTTCCCCCTTAGGACCACCTTGGCTGTATCCCACAGGTTTTGGACCAAAGTGTCTTCATTCTCATTGGTGTCCATGAGTTGTGTAAGTTCTTCTTTGACTCCTGGTTGATCCAAGCATTCTTAAGCAGGTGGTATTTAGCTTCCAGGTGTTTGAGTTCCTTCCAAACTTTTCCTTGTGGTTGAGCTCCAGTTTCAAAGCACTGTGGTCTGAGAATATGAAGGGAATAATCTCAATCTTTTAGTATCATTTGAGCCCTGATTTGTGACCCAGTATGTGGTCTATTCTGGAGAGGTTCCATGTGCACTTGAGAAGAATGAGTATTCTGTTATTTTAAGGTGGAATGTTCTGTATATATCTCTTAGGTCCATCTGGTCCAATGTGTCATTCAATGCTCTTGTTTCTTCATTGATTTTCTGCTTGGATGATCTGTCTATTACTGAGAGTGGCGTGTTAAGATCTCCTACTTGTAATGTATTCATATCAATATGACTCTTTATCTTGATGAACAGTTTTCTTATGTAATTGGCTGCTCCCATATTGGGGGCATAAATATTTACAATTGTTAGATCATCTTGGTGAATAGTCCCTTTAGGAATGATGTAGTGTCCTTCTGTATCTCTGACTACAGTCTTTAATTTAAAATCTAATTTATCTGAAATGAGAATGGCTACCCCGTCCTTCTTTTGAGGCCCATTGGCATGAACAATGCTTCTCCATCCCTTCACTTTCAGTCTGGGTGTATCCTTAGGTTCGAAATGGGTCTCTTCTAGACAACATATGGATGGGTCCTGTCGTTTTATCCAATCTGCAACCCTTTGTCATTTTATGGGTACATTTAGGCCATTCATGTTGAGAGTGATTATTGAGAGAAACGTTTTTATTTACATCGTGTTACCTGTGAAATCTTTGTTTCTATAGATTGTCTCCATATGTTTCTGTTCAATGATATTCTTAGGATTTTTCCTCTTTTATAGAACCCCCCCTTAATATTTCCTGCAGTGTCAGCTTGGTGGTCACATACTCTTTTAAACCTTGCTGGTCTTGGAAGCTCTTTATCTCTCCATCCAGTTTGAATGTCAGTCTTGCTGGATAGTGTTCTTGGCTGCATGTTCTCTCATTTAGTGCCCTGAATACGTCTTTCCAGCCCTTTCTGGTTTGCCAGGTTTCTGTGGACAGGTCTGACGTTATTCTGATGGGCATTCCTCTGTATGTAAGGATTTTCTTTGTCCTAGCTGCTTTCAAGAGCTCCTGTCTACAATTATGATTCATCATTTTCACAATCAGGTGTCTCGAGGTCTTTCTAGATTCTATGATCTTGGGGGAAAACCTTTCTGCCTCTAGTACACGAACACTGGTTCCATTTGCGAGATTGGGAAAATTTTCATTGAGAATTTGTTCAACTATATCTTCTAGTCTTCTTTCTTTCTCCTTCCCGTCAGAGATTCCAATAATTCTGATGTTGGAATATTTCATGGCATCATTTCTTTCCCTAATTCAGTTTTTGTGGCTTCTAGGATGTTTGTTCCAGGCTTCCTCCTGATCCTTTTTCTCTGTCAGTTTGTCCTCCAGATCACTAATTCTATCTTCTGTCTCAGTTACCCTAGCTTTTAGAGAAGTTAGATTAGATTGGAACTCATTGAGAACATTGTGAACATCATCCCTGGTGGCTTTCACTTCTGCCCTAATCAACTCCATTTTGTCATCCATGGCTTTCTCCAACCTAGCTATTGCATGGATAATTGTTAGCCTGAATTCCCTTTCCGACATATTGTCTATGTCCATATCCATTAGTTCTGTTGCAGAAGGCCCAGTCTCTGAATTTTTCTTCTGTTGGGCATTCCTCCTCCTCGTCATTTTGGTGAGAGATGGCTGAACGGATGTAGCTGGATGTATCGACCGTGGTGCAGGCAAAGTGCACCCTGGAACACTTCTGAGCAATCAAGAGTCCTCACCCAGAAGTAAGAAAAAAGAAAAAAAAAGAGAGAGGGAGAGACAGGAAAAAAAAGAAAGATAAAATAAAAGAGAAGACCCAGCCCAAATGGACCCCAAGGTAAGAATACAAACAAGAACAGACAAACTAAAAGACTGACAAATGTAGATGAGCAGAGAAACAAAAATAAATATATAAAAACAAACAAAAAAAGAACCTGATTCATCAAAAAGAACCCCAAGTATAAGATTTATATACTACCAGGACAAAAACAAATACACAGAAACACTGGCGGGAGAAAAAGCTGGGAGAGTGGTTATAAATTCTCAGTGTGGGCGAGGGAGGTTATTTTGATTCTTTCTAGATGTATCTTGATATCTTTGTTAAAGGATTCAACTTTCCTAAGATAAAGGGGGATTAAAAACTGGTTTACCTATAGGGGTAGCATTGATTGGGGGAAGGGGATTACCTTGAAGCTTAACTCTATATGAATATTAAAAAAAGAATAAACTAAAATTAAATTAAATTAAAAAATTAAAAAATAGAAAAACAAAAGAAAAACACAGGTATATGTATCAAAAAGTCCAGGTTAAAAGGTTATTATGGAATTTGATGTACTGGACATCTCACTGTGATGGTAAATAGGTTAAAAAGTTATATATTAAAAAAATGAATCCAAATAGTGGGAACGAATTAAAAATAAAAGTTGTATCTATGAAGTAGTGATGGTTGTCCCCTTGTCCTTTTTTTTTTTTTTTTTGGGGGGGCTGGCTTTCTGGGGGAGGGACCTGCAGCGTGGGTTTTCACAGGTTAAAAAGTTATATATTTAAAAAAGTGAACCGGAATAGTGGGAATGAATTAAAAATAAAATTGTATCTATGAAACAGTACTAGTTGTCCTCTTTTTTTTTTTTTTTTGGTTGGCTTTCTGGGGGAGGGGCCTGCCGCATGTATTTTCAGGCAATATTCCTAGATTTAAGTCCTCCTGCCCCCATCAAGGGGGTGGGCTCTGAGGAAACTGGTTGTTCAGGCTTTTGTTCTCTGGAGGTTTTGTTTGTTTGTTTGTTTGTTTGTTTTCTCTCCCCTTGGCAGCTCCCGATGGTTCTTGGAGGTTTAGAGGAAAGCAAACTGCACCTAGACCTCCCTCTCAAAGAGAAGCCTCTGTGTGTTTCCCTCTGGTGCTCCAGAGCACATAAATTCCCCCTCTGCCACTGGCAGAGCAGGTTCCCAGTCACGGTCTTGGGGTCACTGGAACTCCCACTTATACCCAAAACCACGATAGGATAGCCGCAGCTGTCTGGGCAGCTCCAGACCACCAGAGAGGTCCCAAGCCCCGATAGAGCACTGAGACTTTCCCTCTGGCTGGCTGGAGCTGTGAGTGCTCAGACTCTCCGGGTCCAAGAGAGTGCCGGCTGGCTCCTGCACGCACCTTTCTCAGGGGATGGTGTGGGGTGTGACTCAGACTCTAGTAGCACCGAGCACGCGGAGAATGCAAAAGGCTGTGGTTCTGCCGGCTGGCATGGCTCCCTCACCCTCACGGGAGCCCCCACCCAGACGCTCTCAGGCGGGCTGGCGGCTCAGGGACCAAGACCTGGTTTCTTCGCCACACTCTGGCTCAGCACCAGGGGTGGCTGTCCTGGGTCGGGAGACTTAAGCCCCTGCCCCTAACTACCCCGTTTCCCACAATTTCCCCCCATGACCCTTTGCTCTTTTTGAGTGCTTTCAACCAGACTCCAAGTTAATGCTGGTCCCCAATTGCAGGGCACTCTCGTATTGGGGTATCACTTTCCAGTGGGTCGCTTCTGGTGGCTCCCTCCCCCTTTTGTTTATCTTCTGATATCAGTCCGATGTTCCCACTCTGCTTTACCTGCCCATTAGCGTCTTCTGCCCCCATAGAGATCCAGAAGTGTATAATTCTAAACTCAGGCTGATTTCATGGTGATCAGAGTTCTTTGGTAGGTAATCAGCTCACTTTAGGGTACAGGTTGAAACGGCGCCTCCTCCTACTTCTGCACCATCTTGTCGCCCCTACACCTATATTTTAAACAATATATGTTGGATTGATTCCAACCTAACTTCAGTAATATACAAATCTGTGCTCCAATATATTCCTGTTTCTGCTTCCCCTTTGTACCGTTATTTTTGTACAAATTACATCTTTATCAAGCGTAAAACCATGAATTATAGACTCCAACTGAATTTACTTTTTATTATGCTATGTTTTTAAAAAAATTTAATTTAATTTTTTCAGTGTTCCAAGATTCATTGTTTATGTACCACACCCAGTGGTCCATGCAATACATGCCCTTCTTAATACCCACCACCAGGCTCACCCATCTCCCCACCTCCCTCCCCTCTAAAATCCTCAGTTTGTTTCTAAGAGTCCACAGTCTCTCATGCTTCATCTCCCCCTCTGATTTCCCCCAATTCACTATTCCTTTCCTTCTCCTAATGTCCTCCATGTTATTCCTTATATTCCACAAGTAAGTGAAACCATATGATAACTGACTCTCTGCTTGAGTTATTTCATTCAGCATTATGTCCTCCAGTCTTGTCCATGTTGATATGAAAGTTGGGTATTCATCCTTTCTGATGGCTGAACAATATTCCATTATATATATGGATTACATCTTCTTTATCCATTTGTCTATTGAAGGGCATCTTGGTTCTTTCCATAGTGTGAAAATTGTGAACATTGCTGCTATGAGCATTGGGGTACATATGGCCCTTCTTTTCACTACATCTGTATCTTTGGGGTAAATACCCAGTAGTGCAATTACAGAGTCATAGAGTAGCTCAATTTTTAATGTACTTTAACAAAGCTCCCTTTCCTTTCTTTTCTTCTTTTTTTGGTCCATTAATTTATGTTGGGAATGCTGGTAGTTTACTTTTTACACCATACTTTCAGAATATTGTTATTATATTGCATCAGAGCTAGAGGAAGGATGAACATTACACAGATATCTTCGAACTGGAGCCAGATGCAGTAAGTAATGACTTTGAGATGTCCCTCATTGTAGGGAGAAAATGAGCCTATTTTCAGTTGTTGGAAGTTTCACTTCATGAGTTTAGATGCAAACAGTTTGAAACACATAGTGTAAATATGCAAAGTAGGGAATATGCAGACTTTGAGCAAAGTGGTAAACTTCAGTGGGTATTTATCACTGTGGGTACTATCTAACATCAGAACACCTTTCTATGCAAAAATCATCTCCCATTATGAGTCTTGGTAAAAGACAGGGCCCTTGGTTTTTCTCAGAAGATGCTTCCATTACAACATTGAATCTTAAGAGAGTGATGCAGAGGCACAGAGAATGTTGAGACATTATTCACAGAATTGACAGTGGCAAGAAGAGTTCTTTGACCGTGGTGGTGGCATGCCAGGAGTGGCATGCTTATTAAACTTCGTATGGAGTTATCTTGGATATTTGCCAATTCTCATTATTCATGGATCCTATATGTGTGGATTCACTTTCTATCTAAAATTTATTTGTAACCCTGAAATCAATACTGGTAGTACTCTCAGTTTTTTGCAGACATGTGGAATAGCAGAGTGGCAAAAAAATTTCGGGCTGCCAGAGGAGCCTGAGTGGCTCACTGGGCTAAGTGTCTGCCTTCAGCTCAGGTCATGATCTCAGGGTACTGGGGTTAAGCCCACAGGGAATATGTTTCTCTCTCTCCCTATGTGCCTTCCTCCTCCTTGTGTGCTCTCTCTCTATCTCCTTTCAAATAAATAAGTAAATAAATAAAATCTTTTTAAAAATTTGGGTTGCCTCCAGTCCCATCCATGTTGTTGCAAAAGTCGTGTATTCATCATTTCTGATGGCTGAATAATATTCCATTGTGTACATGTACCACATCTTCTTTATCCATTCATTTGTTGAAGGGCATCTTGGCTCTTTCGAGTTTGGCTATTGTGGACATCGCTGCTATGAACATTGGGGTGCATATGGCCCTTACTTTCACTACATCTGAATCTTTGGGGTAAATAACCAGTACTGCAATTGCTGTGTCATAGAGTAGCTCTATTTTTAATTTTTTTGAGGAACCTCCACACTGTTTTCCAAAGTGGCTACACCAACTTGCATTCCCACCAACAGTGTAAGACGGTTCCCCTTTCTTTACATCCTCACCAACAGCTGTTGTTTCTTGACTTGTTAATTTTAGCCATTCTGATGTGTGTGAGGTGGTATCTCATTGTGGTTTCGATTTGAAATTCCCTGGTGGTTGTTGATGTTGAATATTTTTTCACATGTCTGTTAGCCATTTTTATGGCTTCTTTGGAGAAATGTCTGTTCATGTCCTCTGCCCATTTCTTGACCAGATTTTTTGGGGTTTTGGGGGTGTTGAGTTTGATAAGTTCTTTTTTAAAAAGATTTTATTTATTTATGTGGCAGAGAGAGAGGCAGCAAGACAGGGAACACAAGCTGGAGGAGTGGGAGAGGGAGAAGCAGGCTTCCTGTAGAGCAGGGAGCCTGACGCGGGGCTTGATCCCCGGGACCCTGGTTACCTTTTAGTTTTGTCAACTCTTTGCTGGGTGAAAACTTCATCCTGATGAAGTCCCAAGAGTCCATTTTTGCTTTTGTTTCCCTTGCCTTTGGAGATGTGTCTATCAAGAAGTTGCTGTGGCTGAGGTCAAAGATATTGCTGTCTGTGTTCTCCTCTAAGATTTTGATGGATTCCTGTCTCACATTTAGGTCTTTCATCCATTTTGAGTTTATGTGTGTGTGTGTGTGTGTGTGTGTGTATGGTATAAGAAAGTGGTCCAGTTTCATTCTTCTACATGTGGGTGTCCAATTATCCTAACACCATTTGTTGAAGAGACTTTTTTTCCATTGGATATTCTCTTCTGCTTTGTCGAGGATTGGTTGACCATAGAGTGCAGGTCCATTTCTGGGTTCTCTATTCTGTTCCACTGATCTATGTATCTGTGTTTGTGCCAGTGCCATACTGTCTTGATGATTACAGCTTTGTAATGCATCTTGAAGTCTAGAACTGTGATGCTCCAGCTTTGGTTTTCTTTTTCAACATTCCTTTGGCTATTGGGGATCTTTTCTGATTCAGTTTCTGTGGTTCTGATTTGTATTTCCCTGATGCCGAGTGATGTTGAGCACTTTTTCGTGTGTCTGTTGGCCATCTGGACGTCTTCTTTGCAGAAATATCTGTCCATATCTTCTGCCCATTTCTTGATTGGATTATTCGTTCTTTGGGTGTTGAGTTTGATAAGTTCTTTATAGATTTTGGATATTAGCCCTTTATCTGGTATGTCGTTTGCAAATATCGTCTCCCATTCTGTCAGTTGTCTTTTGTTTTTGTTGACTGTTTCCTTTGCTGTGCAAAAGGTTTTGATCTTGAAGTCCCAATAATTCATTTTTTCCCTTGCCTCCCTTGCCTTTGGCGATGTTTCTAGGAAGAAGTTGCTGCGTCTGAGGTCGAAGAGTTTGCTGCCTGTGTTCTCCTCAAAGATTTTGATGGATTTCTGTCTCACATTGAGGTCTTTCACCCATTTTTAAAAATTTTTTATTTTTTTTAATTTATTTTCGGTGTTCCAGAATTCATTGTTTATGCACCACACTCAGTGCCCCATGCAATATGTGCCCTCCATAATACCCACCATCAGGCTCACTCAACCTCCCCCCACCAAACCCTCAGTTTGTTTCTTAGACTCCACGTCTTTCATCTATTTTAAGTCTATTTTTGTGTTTGGTGTAAGGGAATGGTCCAGTTTCATTCTTCTGCATGTGGCTGTCCAATTTTCCCAACAACATTTGTTGAAGAGACTGTCGTTTTTCCAGTGGGCATTCTTTTCTGCTTTGTCAAAGATTAGTTGACCATAGAGTTGAGGGTCTATTTCTGGGCTCTCTATTCTATTCCATTGATCTCTGTGTCTGTTTTTGTGGCAGTACCATACTGTCTTGATGATTACAGCTTTATAATAGCTTGAAGTCTGGAATTGTGATGCCACCAACTTTGGCTTTCTTTTTCAATATTCCTCTGGCTATTCAAGGTCTTTTCTGGTTCCATATAAATTTTAGGATTATTTGTTACATTTCTTTGGGAAAAAATGGATGGGATTTTGATAGGGATTGCATTAAATGTGTAGATTGCTTTAGGTAGCATAGACATTTTCACAATATTTGTTCGTCCAATCCATGAGCATGAAATGTTTTCCCATTTCTTTGTGTCTTCCTCAATTTCCTTCATGAGTACCTTATAGTTTTCTGAGTGTAGATTTTTTTTTTTTTTGCTTCTTTGGTTAGATTTATACCTAGGCATCTTATGGTTTATAGTACAATTATAAATGGGATTGACTCCTTAATTTCTCTTTCTTCTGTCTTTTTGGTGTGTAGGAATGCAACAGATTTCTGTGCATTGATTTTATACCCTGACACTTCACTGAATTCCTGTATGAGTTCTAGCAGTTTTGGAGTGGGGTCTTTTGGGTTTTCCACATAAAATATCATATAATCTGCAAAGAGTGAGAGTTTGACTTCTTCTTTGCTGATTCAGGTGCATTTTATTTCTTTTTGTTGTCTGATTGCTGAGGCTAGGACTTCTAATACTATGTTGAATAGCAGTGGTGATAGTGGACAGCCCTGCTGTGTTCCTGACCTTAGGGGAAAAGCTCTCGGTTTTTCCACATTGAGAATGACACTTGCTGTGGGTTTTTCATAGATGGCTTTGATAATATTGAGGTATGTACCCTCTATCCTTACACTGTGAAGATTTTTGATCAAGAAAGAATGCTGTATTTTGTCAAATGCTTTTTCAGCATCTCTTGAGAGTGTCATATGGTTCTTGTTCTTTCTTTTATTAATGTATTATATCACATTGATTGATTTGCAGATGTTGAACCAACCTTGCTACCAAGGAATAAATCCTACTTGGTCGTGGTGAATAATCTTTTTAAATTACTGTTGGATCCTACTGGCTACTATTTTAGTGAGAATTTTTGCATCCATGTTTATCAAGGATATTGGTCTGTAATTCTCCTTTTTGATAGGGTCTTTGTCTGGTTTTGTGATCAAGGTAATGTTGGCCTCATAAAATGTGTTTGGAAATTTTCTTTCCATTTCTATTTTTTGGAACAGTTTCAGGAAAACAGGTATTAATTCCTCTTTAAATGTTGGTAGAATTCCCCTGGGAAGCCATCTGTACCTGCGCTCTTGTTTTTGGGGAGATTTTTGATGACTGTTTCTATCTCCTTACTGGTTATGGGTCTGTTCAGGTTTTCTATTTCTTCCTGGTTCAGTTTTGGTAGTTTGTATGCCTCTAGGAATGTATCCATTTCTTCCAGACTGTCAAATTTGCTGGTGTATATTTGCTCTTAATATTCTCTTATAATTGTGTGTATTTTGTTGGTGTTGGTTGTGATTGCTTCTCTTTCATTCATGCTTTTATTTATTTGGGTCCTTTCTCTTTTCTTTTTGATAAGTCTGGCCAGGGGTTTAATCAATCTTATTAATTATTTCAAAGAACAAGCTCCTAGTTTCATGGATTTGTTCTACTGTTCTTTTGTTTCAATTTCATTGATTTCTGCTCTAATCTTTATTGCTTCTCTTCTCTTCCTGGGTTTAGGCTTTCTTTGTTGTTCTTCCTCCAGCTCCTTTAGGTGTAGGGTTAGGTTGTGCATTTGAGACCTTTCTGGTTTTGTAAGAGAGCCTTGTATTGCTATACATTTTCCTCCTAGGACTGCCTTTGCTCTGTCCCACAGATTTTGAACAGTTGGGTTTTCATTTTCATTTGTTTCCATGAATTTTAAAAATTCTTCTTTAATTTCCTGGTTGACCCATTCATTCTTTAGTAGGATGCTCTTTAGCTTCCATATATTTGAGTTCTTTCTAACCTTCCTTTTGTGCTTGACTTATAGTTTCAGAGCATTGTGGTCTGAAAATATTCAGGGAAGGATCCCAATCTTTTGGTACCAGTTGAGACCTGATTTGTGACCCAGGATGTGATCTGTTCTGGAGAATGAATAACATATTATTCTTCTCTTCTGGAGAAGAATGTGTATGCTGTTGCTTGGGATGGAATGTTCTGAATATATCTGTGATGCCCATCTGGTCCAGTGTGTCATTTAAAGCCTTTATTTCCTTGTTTATCTTGTGCTTAGATGATCTGTCCATTTCGGGGGGGGGGCTAAAGTCCCCTACTATAATTGTATTATTGTAGATATGTTATTAATTGGTTTATAATTGGCTGCTCACATATTATGGGCATAAATATTTACAACTGTTAGATCTTCTTGATGGATAGTCTCCTTTACCATGATATAGCACACTTCTTCATCTCTTGTTACAGTCTTTGGCTTAAAATCTAATTTATCTGATATAAGGATTGCCACCTCTGCTTTCTTTTAATATCCATTAGCATGGTAAATTGTTTTCTATCCCCTCACTTTAAATCTGGAGGTGTCTTTGGGTCTAAAATGAGTTTTTTGCAGATAGCATACCGATGCATTCTGGGTTTTTTGTTTGTTTGTTTGTTTTTTATCCATTCTGATATCTTGTGTCTTTTGATTGGGGCATTTAGCCCATTTACATTCAGGGTAACTATTGAAAGATATGAATTTAGTGCCATTGTATTGCCTGTAAGGTGACTGTATTTTAATTTTTGTTTTTCCTGGAAACTTTTTATCTCTCCTCCTATTTTCAATGAGAGCCTAGCTGTATATAGTATTCTTGGCTGCATATTTTTCTCATTTAGTGTCTGAATATATCATGTCAGTCCTTTCTGGCCTGCCAGATCTCTGTGGATAGGTCTGTTGCCAATCTAAAATTTCTACTGTTGTATGTTACAGACCTCTTGTCCTGAGCTGTTTTCAGGTTTTTCTCTTTGTCACTAAGACTTTTATGTTTTACTACTAGGTGATGGATTGTGGATCTATTTTTATTGATGTTGAGGGGGGTTCTCTGTGCCTCCTGTATTTTGATGCTGAATCCCTTTGCCATATTAGGGAAATTCTGTACTATTATAATTTGCTCCAGTATACCTTCTGACCCCTCTCTTTTTCTTGTTCTTCTGGGATCCCAATTATTCTAATATTGTTTCATCTTATTTCTCACTTATCTCTCAAATTCTCCCCATTGTAGTCCAGGAGTTGTTTGTCTCTTTATTGCTCAGCTTCTTTCTTCTCTGTCATTTGGTCTTCTATATCACTAATTCTCTCTTCTGCCTCTTTTATCCTAGCAGTAAGAGCCTCCATTTTTTAATTGCACCTCATTAATAGCTTTTTAAATTTCAACTTGGTTAGATTTTAGTTCTTTTATTGCTCCAGAAAGGAATTTTATTTCTTCAGAAAGGGATTCTCTAATATCCTCCATGCTTTTTTCAAGCCCAGCTAGCTCCTTGAGAATCATCATTCTGAACTCCAGTTCTGACATATTACTAATGTCTGTATTGCCCAGGTCCCTAGCTGTTGGTACTGCCTCTTTCCTTTTTTTTTTTAATGGTGAGCTTTTCTGCCTAGTCATTTTATCCAGATAAGAATAGATGAATGAAAGAACAAAATAGTAAAAAGGTGGCAAAGACCCCAGAAAATATACACTTTGAAAGACTAAAGGATCATGGGGAAAAAGCCATGAATTCTATGTGTTTCTTTCCCCTAGCTCTGGAGTTCCACCATTCTCATTGATCAGCGAACTTGGTCTTGGCCGGATGTTCTTGCTGGTCTTCTTGGGGAGGGGCCTGTTGCAGTGATTCTCAAATGTCTTTGCCCAAGGCAGAAGTGTACCTCCCTTGCCAGGGGCCAGGCTAAGTAATCTGCTCAGGTTTCCTCTCAGTAGGTTTTGTTCCCTTAACACATTCTGTACAGCTTTGGAGGATAGGAATGAGGATGGTGGCCTCCAAATCTCTGGCCCATAGGATCCAAGAGCTTGGGGCCCAACTCTTCAGTGTACCCTCAGAGAAATGCAGTCAATCCCTCCTGTCTCCCGGGTCTCCAGTTGCACTCCATGCTCACTCAGCTTGTGACCAAACATTTCTATCTCTGGTGCATGGCCCCAGTTGGAGTCTCCAAACCCAGCAGATTCCTGCAGCACATTTCCATGCTGCTCTTCCTGGAGGAAGATGGAGGGGGTCTCTCCAGATCTTGTGGGGTTCCTGCTCAAAGAACAGTGGTCTGACTGTGACTTGGCTCACTGTTTAAGGTAACCCCAAGCTGAGAGCACACTCCTCAGCTCCATATCTGCAGCCTGCTTCCCCACTCCGATACCTGAGAGGTCTGCCACACTCAGGCATCCCTGGTCTTTCTATGAGCCCATGGGACCTGAGATCACACTGTCCCTGTAAGAGCTCCACCCCCTGCTTAGCTTCTGGAGTGACGTCCCTCAGTGGAGCAGACTTCTAAAAGTTCTGATTTTGTGCTCCACTGCTCTCTCACTTGCCTGGAGCCAGCCCTTCCTTCCCGGAATCTATCTTCCCATCACTACAGATTCACTTCTCCACACGTCCTGCCTTCTGGAAAGTGGTCAATTTTCTGTTCCTAGAATTGCTGCTCTTCTTGTATTATATCTCCTGTTGAGTTTGTAGGTGTTCACAATGGTTTGATAACTAGCTGAACTCCTGGGACCTGATGATATTTCAGTCTCCTACTTCTTTGCCATCTTGCTTCCTCACCTCTTTCTCACTCCTGGCTGAGTTTCTGACACCTACCCATTTACTGAATGAAGGATATTTACACATTATCCAATTTTACACTATTAGAATGTTGTGATGAACATGTTAGTACATTCTCCTTGTGTACATATTAGAGAATTCCTCTAGCGAAAATAGCTGGAAGTGAAATTCTGATATGGTAAACATACCTTATATATCACTAAATAGCGTCAAAATTCTTTCCAAAATTGTCTCAATTTACACTTCCAACAGCAGTACATGAGGATTTCTGTTGTTCCACATGTTCTGTATCATAAGAGAAACTTTTTGCCAGTGTGATGGATGCAAAATGTTTTTTCACTATTTTATTTGCTATTTAGTGAGATTGAGTATTTTTTCATTTTGTTTTCCTTTTCTGTAATAGACTTTTAATATATGTTGTTTCTTTATCTGTTGAGTTTTGTGTTTTTCTTATTGTGCTGTGAGAATTCTTTATACCAATTTTAAATTTTTGTCTGTTACATGTGTTACAAATATCTTTTCCCTGACTGACACTTGTCTTATAAATTTAGTTATGGTGCTTTTATTTTGTAGAAGGTTTAACTTTTTAAAATTTCTTTTCAGTGTAACAGGATTCATTGTTTATGCAACACACCCAGTGCCCCACGCAATATGTGCCCTCCATAATACCCACCACCTGGCTCCCCCAACCTCCCACCCCCTGCCCCTTCAAAACCCTCAGGTTGTTTTTCAGAGTCCATAGTCTATCATGGTTCATCTCCCCTTCCAGTTTCCCTCCACTCCCTTCTCCTCTCCATCTCCCCATGTCCTCCATGTTATTTGTTATGCTCCGCAAATAACTGAAACCATATGATAATTGACTCTCTCTGCTTGACTTATTTCACTCAGCATAATCTCTTCCAGTCCCGTCCACATTGCTACAAAAGTTGAGTATTCATCCTTTCTGATGGAGGCATCATACTCCATAGTGTATATGGACCACATCTTCCTTATCCATTCATCCGTAGAAGGGCATCTTGGTTCTTTCCACAGTTTGGCGACCATGGCCATTGCCGATATGAACATTGGGGTACAGATGGCCCTTCTTTTCACTACATCTGTATCTTTGGGGTAAATACCCAGTAGTGCAATTGCAGGGTCATAGGGAAGCTCTATTTTTAATTTATTAAGGAATCTCCACACTGTTTTCCAAAGAGGCTGCACCAACTTGCATTCCCACAACAGTGTAAGAAGGTTCCTAGAAGGTTTAATTTTAATAAAGTCAAAATAATTCTTTTCCTCTGTGGTTTGAGTTTTTTGTAACTTGGTTAAGGAAAACTTTCCTACTTCAAAGTCATATTCTCAGATCTTTTCTCCTAATAGGTTTAAAAATTTGCTTTTCATATTTCCAGTTTTGGTCCATCTAGAACTGTTCTCTGTGTATCATACAAAGTAGTGATCTAATCTTATCTTTTCCATGTAAAAATATGTTGTTCCAATATTATTTATTCTTTCATTTCCCAACTGTTTAATGCCACTTTTAGAATATTCTAAGTTCCATGGACTTGCTTCTGGGTTTTCTATTCTCTTAGGTAGAATTTTGTCTCTGGGTTTTCTATTCTCTAAGGGAAAATTTTGTCTATTCCTGCACCAGAATCACACTGTTCTTATTACTATAACTGTAAAATAAATTTCGTATCTGGTAAAATGAGTCACTTTTCTCCCTCATTATTTTTCATGATTGCATTAATTATTCTTCAACAATCTATTTCATATGAATTTTAGAATCAGTTTGAAAAATTCCATAACAAATCCTATTGGATTTTTATTTAATTTAGGGATTAATTGGGGAGAGTTAGTAGCTTTATGATACTATTACCATACAAAATTTAATATAGCTCTCCACTTACTCAAGCAGGTTCTTTTTGATGGCCTGTGTTTCATATTTTTCTCAAAAATGTTTCCCACATTTTTCTGTTTTATTTATTCTTAAGTGAGTTGGCAGGATTCTAAGATGACCCTCAAGATTTCCACCTCCTGGTATGCATATCCCATATAATCACCTTCTCTTGAGTGTGGATATGAATATGATTGGATAGTTGCTTCCTTGATTAGATGACATTATGTAGCAAAAGTGATGGAATAACCACTCCAATGATTTCATTATATTATGTAAGACTCCCTCATGGTAGACTGCAGTGAGATTCTCTTGCTGGCTTTGAGGAAAAAAGTTGCTATACTATAAGAAGGAGGCCTCAGAGCTAGGACCCGAGAATGGCTTTTAGGAAGTGAGAGTGGGTCATCAGCTGACAGCAAGAAATTAGGGACCTCAATTCTACAACAGCAAGGAACTGAATTCTGCCAACAATCCTGTAAACTTGGAAGAGGACCCTGAGCCCAAGATGAGACCACAAGCCCTGCCAACACCTTAATTGCATTCTGGTGAGACCCTGAACAGAGGATCCAGCTCAGCTGTGCCCAGACGCCTGATTCTTAGAAACCGTGAAATAATAAATGTGTGGTTTTAAGCCTCTAGGTTTATTTTAATTTGTTATGCAGCAAGGAAAAACATACATTAAGTATGTCATTTTATCTCTCCTAAATAGTATGAATGGGTTTGTTCCTTTCTCACTGTGAGTGGATTCAATTTTAAATTTCATTTTAAAATACGTATTATTGGGGGACCTGGGTGGCTCAGTGGGTTAAGGCCTCTGCCTTCAGCTCAGGTCATGATCCCAGGGTCCTGGAATCGAGCCCCACATCGGGCTCTCTGCTCAGCGGGGAGCCTATTTCTTCCTCTCTCTCTGCCTACCTCTCTGCCTATTTGTGATCTCTGTCTGTCAAATAAATAAATAAAATCTTTAAAAAAAATAAAATAGGTATTATTGGGTATAAGGAAGCTATTTTTTATATATTGATCTTTATCCAGAAACCCTAGTGAAATTTCTTATTATACCTAATAATTGGCAGATTTTCTATGTGGAGAAACATATTTAATAATAATAATAATGATAATACAAATTAATAAAATTGTGAATGAAAAGGGAGAGATAACAACTAACACCAAGGAAGTAGAAACAATCATCAGAAACTATTATCAACCAGTATATGCCAATAAGTTAAGCAACCTAGATGAAATGGATGCATTCCTGGAAAACTATAAACTCCCAAAATTGAACCAGGAAGAAATTGACAACCTGAATAGATTAATATCTAGTAGTGAGATTGAAGCAGTGATCAAAAACCTCCCAAAAAACAAGAGCCCAGGACCTGATGGATTCCCGGGGGAATTCTACCAAACTTTCAAAGAAGAAATAACACCTATTCTCCCGAAGCTGTTTCAAAAAATTGAAGCAGAAGGAAAACTTCCAGACTCTTTTTATGAAGCCAGCATTACTCTGATCCCCAAACCAGGCAAAGACCCCACAAAAAGGAGAATTTCAGACCAATATCACTGATGAATATGGATGCTAAGATTCTCCACAAGATCCTAGCAAACAGGATCCAACAGCACATTAAAAAGATCATCCACAATGACCAGGTGGGATTCACTCCTGGCTTACAAGGCTGGTTCAACATTCACAAGTCAATCAATGTGATAGAACAAATCAATAAGAGAAGAGAGAAGAACCACATGGTCCTCTCAATTGATGCAGAAAAAGCATTTGACAAAATACAGCATCCGATCCTGATTAAAACACTTCAAAGTATAGGGATTGAGGGAACATTCCTGAACTTCATAAAATCTATCAATGAAAGACCCACAGCAAACATCATCCTCAATGGGAAGAAGCTCACAGCCTTCCCGTTGAGATCAAGAACACGACAAGGATGCCCACTCTCACCACTCTTGTTCAACATAGTATTAGAAGCCTTAGCAACAGCAATCAGACAGCAAAGAGAAATAAAAGGTATCCAAATTGGCAAGGAAGAAGTCAAACTCTCTCTCCTCGCAGATGACATGATACTTTATATGGAAAACCCAAAAGACTCCACCCCCAAACTACTAGAACTCAGACAGCAATTCAGTAACGTGGCAGGATACAAAGTAATGTACAGAAATCAGTGGCTTTCTTATACACTAACAATGAAAATATAGAAAGGGAAATTAGAGAATCAATTCCATTTACTATAGCACCAAGAACCATAAGATACTTGGGAATAAACCTAATCAAATAGAAAAAGGATCTGTATTCGAGGAACTACAGAACACTCATGAAAGAAATTGAAGAAGACACAAAAAGATGGAAGACCATTCCATGTTCTTGGATCGGAAGAATAAATATTGTTAAAATGTCTATACTACCTAGAGCAATCTATACTTTTAATGCCATTCCAATCAAAATTCCACCGGTATTTTCCAAAGAGCTGGAGCAAATAATCCTAAAATTTGTATGGAATCAGAAGAGACCCCCGAATCGCTAAGGAAATGTTGAAAAACAAAAATAAAACTGGTGGCATCTCATTACCTGATTTCAAGCTTTACTACAAAGCTGTGATCACCAAGACAGCATGGTACTGGCATCAAAACAGACACATAGACCAGTGGAACAGAGTAGAGAGCTCAGATATGGACCCTCAACTCCATGGTCAAAGAATCTTCAGCAAAGCAGGAAAAAATATACAGTGGAAAAAAGTCTCTTCAATAAACAGTGCTGGGAAAATTAGACAGCTATATGTATAAGAATGAAACTCGACCATTCTCTTACACCGTACACAAAGATAAACTCGAAATGGATAAAGGACCTCAATGTGAGACAGGAATCCATCAGAATCCTAGAGGAGAACAAAGGCAGTAACCTCTTTGATATCAGCCACAGCAACTTCTTTCACGATATGTCTCCAAAGGCAAAGGAAACAAAAGCAAAAATGAACTTTTGGGACTTCTTCAAGAACAAAAGCTTCTGCACAACAAAGGAGACAGTCAACAAAACAAAGAGGCAACCCATGGAATGGGAGAAGATATTTGCAAATGACAGTACAGACAAAAGGTTGATATCCAGGATCTACAAAGAACTTCTCAAATTCAACACATACAAAACAGATAATCATATCAAAAAATGGGCAGAAGACATGAACAGACACTTCTCCAGTGAAGACATACAAATGGCTATCAGACACATGAAAAAATGTTCATCATCACTAGCCATCAGGGAGATTCAAATGAAAACCACATTGAGATACCACCTCACACCAGTTAGAATGGCCAAAATTAGCAAGGCAGGAAACAACGTGTGTTGGAGAGGATGTGGAGGAAGGGGAACCCTCTTACACTGTTGGTGGGAATGCAAGTTGGTGCAGCCACTCTGGAGAACAGTGTGGAGATTCCTCAAGAAGTTAAAAATAGAGCTTCCCTATGACCCTGCAATTGCGCTACTGGGTATTTACCCCAAAGATACAGATGTGGTGAAAAGAAGGGC
>PISX010030226.1:0-18979 GCA_004024625.1 Mellivora capensis | reverse complement strand
GCTCTATTGCGATTCTATGAGAATGACATGTACTCATTAAATTTGGAACAACTGACATATTAATGGTGTTAACACTTCCTATTCAAGACTATGATATGGTTTTAATTGGTTCATTGTGTTTTATGTTTTTCAATGAGATATTACACATGTCGATCCTGTGCCTTTACTATTAAATGCCTTCACATACATTTTACAGTTTCTGTCTCTAATATGAATAGGAGATGTTTTCTCTTCTTATTGTCCCTAAATGTTTACTGCTGAATTAGAAACATTATTGATGGGTACCTGGTTGGATCAGTGAATTAAGCCCCTGCCTTTGGCTTAGGTCATGATCTTGGGGCCCTGGGATTGAGCCCCTCATCAGGCTCTCTGCTCAGCAGGGAGCCTGCTTCTCCCTCTCTCTTTGCCTGCTTCTCTGCCTACTTGTGATCTCTCTCTGTCAAATAAATAAAATAAAATCTTAAAAAAAGAAGCATTACTAAATTGTTGAATGTTGTTTCTCAAATGTCCAAGAACTTTATTGTTTTTTCTATCTCTTTTTAAACAAGGATACTTTGTTTCTATTTATTAAAAAAAATCAAATTACTCATGATTCTTATTACTTAAATAACACTACTTATATTTTATAAATATTACTTTATTTCATTGAATGATAGCATTTTCTAGAAACTTTGAGGCAATACTGAAAAATAATGGTGATGGTGCATATTCCTGCATGATTCTTGGATTCAAATGAAATGGTTTTGGTGACTTTAGCTATGGTAATATTTAAATTTGGTGACAACTTTATTATACTTGAGTAATTTTGTTACATTCTGATTTAAAATGTTATTAGGAGTACTTAAAGATTACCATATGTATATTACCTGATTATATCAATTATATCCCTAAATATACTGATGTAGTAAACCATGTTTATAGATTCTATGATAACGTACCTGAAGTTATCCCAGTTTGGTCATTGTATAATGGTATTTTGATATTTTAGTAATATCTTTTTGAAGTGTTAATTTAAGAGGTCTGGATGAAACTGTGGTAGTCCCCTACTAGGAGAACTTACCAGGAATACCAGAGCATCTTAACAGAGTCTCACCAAGCTCTGCAGGCTCTCTTCATCTTTCCAGTGGTGGCATTAAGACCATCATGCTTGCCTGTCAAAACACCTGTCCCAGATAAATGCAATTCTTCACCTAATCTTGCTTCCCCTGAGCCTCATTATCACTTTCTGTCATGACTGCTAGTCTTCTGTAAGTCTTCAATGTTATTGGGAAGTCCTACTGGAATTACCTAATTCTATGATTTTAACAGTCTCCTGGTTATCAATTTCATACCCGCTCCTATACCCCTAGAACTTCTAGAGAAAATCTAGAATCTTCTCCCAAATATTCATCTCAACTAATTTTGAATGGGTAATAAATGGAATGATAGTTACATGAAAGTCTCAATATTCCCAGAATTTCCTGTTCACCAATGCTCTCAAATAATTTATAGTTTGCTAATTCTCATATTAAGATAATGAATAAGCAGACATACTAAGTAATCATTTAAGGAAAATTCATAACATATAAACAGTGAAAAAATTGGTCTCTTTTTCATTTCAATCCCTTTAAAGAATCAGAGAAATCTTCAAAATTTGAACAAGTATTATTTAAATTGATTGAATTAAATTATTTAAATTATTAAATAGAATTAAATTATTTAAATTCAATTGAAAACTGAGGACAAATTTGACAAGTACTATATAATACAAAATATAGTGCTTTGTGTGAACAGACATTGTTATAACCACTTTACATATTGTATTTGGTCCAGTCCAACAGAGTAAGTTCAGAAATCAGAAATCATTAATGTCCGCATTGCAGAAGTGACAAATGGGAGGCACAGACAAAATAAATCTGTCTGATGTCACGTAGTTACTAAAAGGGGTTGGCAGGATTTGAACACACGTAGCATAGCTGTTATTCCTTCTCTGAAGGGACTAATGAAGTGGAGGTTATGGTGTAAGAGAAGAGAAATGTTCAAGGAAATTCTCTCATCATAGAAATCAGGAGTTGAGAAAGAGTTACCCCACTTTTTAATTCCCCAAAACATATGAAGTTTAACAAAATGGGAGTTTGGCCCTTGTCTCTCAAATGAAGTGATCAGCAGTGTGTTTGGACAGTCTCCTATTTTTCAAGATCTCACTCACACACACTAAGCATTTATGTTTTAAATGTTCTCTTGGGAACAAATGTGGGTAATATAAAGTTTTTCTCCAAAGATCTAAAATAGATCAAAATTATGTATGAATTAAACCCAATCCTACCCACTCAGACCCCAAAGCCTGAGTCACTTTCTATTCTCTTTCTAACGCAATTGTATTATGTCCAGCCATATAACATAATTTATTACAGACTGCAGAGAGATTAAATGCCATTAAGCGATTCCACGATGCCAAGATCAAGATGCTAACATTTGAATACACCCTCTCTGAGAAATTTGCAGAAAGAAATTTAACTCTATATATGTAATCTTACTCAAAAAATCAAGTTATTCTTACCCTTTTAAATCAAATTTGAAGAAAAAGAAGTGCATCCTCTCCACCTTCTTTAGTTCAGTCTGAACTAGAAGGATTTTTCATGCTTGAGTAAATCTTGGTCCTATCAGCGACTACAGCATATGCTGCTTATGTCTGGAATAAGTCAATAAGAAGTTGTATTAGGTCAATTGCAATTTGTGGGGCCTAAATTTTAAGCAATTCAAAAAACTAATGAGACACAAAAATCATCATACCCCTTAAATTAAGGTAACTAGCCAATCTATACTTCTAAAAACAGTGGGGGGGGGGATGTCCGATGAATCCAGCATTTAATGATGCCCAGTATTTAATGAGCTTTAATGCAGCTCCTTTTGAGTGAATGAGAAGCATTTCTTGATTTTAGCCGTGGCAGGACACCAGCCAGTCTGTTCTAGGAGTTCTAAATCCATGATGTGTGAATTTAAACTCAATTGGGAGAAATCTGGGAGCAAGGAGTTAATTTTGGTGCTTTGCAATCACGTTTCTGAGGGAATAATCCAGTTAGGCACCCAGGCTCCCATCTCTGAAAGTGACACCTAGCCTGCCTATGAAGCTTAGAATTTTGCAAACGTGGCAGCTCAGATGCCAGGGCACAATTTCTTTAAAATATTCATTCTCAATCCTGTACCATAGTGGACATTTCCAGTGCCTTTTGACAAGAAACCTGCCTCCTAGCAAAGATTTCTCGCCCAATCTGGAGTTAACCAATTTAGTGTCACCTTGAAACTATGAAGTAGGAAATGATTTTGAGTGTGTGGAAAATTTTCATGATATGTCTTCCTACACTTATTTTCCTGGGTCCTATGTGCAGAAAGGAATGTGATTTATCTGATGCAGAGATATCTGGCAGTAACAGTTTAAAGGTAAAAACCCAGTAGTGCTTTGAGACACATGCAGAACTTCACTACCTGGCAATTTAGAAGCAGCAAATACTGTATTTCCCACTAATGCCTAAGTGGCCTGTCCTCTTCTTTGCAGTGGGACATTTGCCTCTGCCAGAAAAAGAAAAAGAGAAGGAGGCTGCAGCATCCTGATTCTGGAAGTCTGCCCTTTCTAAGCCCTGGAGATTTGAGTCCTTGCCAGACTCTGCCCCTCTGCTGAGAACTGAGAGGCCCCATCCCAGTTTGCTGAGATGCCCCATCCCAGTTTGCTGAGATGCCCACTTTCTATCTCTGATTTCATCTCTCATGGACCCTTCTCACTGATAACCCTTCTTGAGAATCTTTCCTGAGGCTCAGGGATCTTTGTCTAAATTTCCGTGTCCCAGAAAATAAAGCCATTTAATTTTGAAAAAAAAAAAAAGAAAACAAAACAATTTTGTTTGCAAAAAATTTTGTTTGATTGCAAGCTACAATCATCTACCACAACCAAAATACCACGAGGTTGGGCTAAAATATTTCAGTTTAGTCGCTCACAGAATGTAAAAACACATATGAACCTAATGCTGACCTCTATAAATCACCACAGTCGGAGCACCAAGGCCCAAATTCCATATAGTTAAACCAACAAATCTTTCCATGTACATAATTTGCTCTCCCAAATTCCATTCTTTCAGTTTTAATAATCAGTATTTCTGGCTGATGCATTTAATGTTGGGGTTTTAACAAAGCCATCACAAAATTACTATTATTATTCCCTTACCCTGGTGTAATCTGAAGAAGCTGAGAAAAAAATAGTCAAGACCTCAAAATAGGGGTTAAAATAAAAATAGGGACCTAGTTGACAAGAATGGCTCTTGTAGGTGTGCCAAACGCTCTTGCTAATCCTGAACCTCAGACCTAGGGAGATTTATCCTCTATATTGCCCATAATTGGGAGGATAAAAGGATTGCCCATAATGGAGGAAAACATGTGCTTAAGGATAAGGTTAATAGCAAAAAATAAAAGAGTGAAATTAAGCCAAGTATGTATTTATTCCTTCCCAAATAACCAATTAGATTTGTCAACTTCATTTTTACTAGGCTGGAATGAAAGAAGAAACGGGAAAAGGCCAGAATATGCGAATGGAAGATACCTCTTCATGGAAGCCTGGCGTGGGAAATGGCATTCCCTTCCAGACAGGTCAGTAACATGCCCAATGTTAAATAACTAACATATGGATACCACGGATGTTTGGTTCTACGACTCCAACTTTTTCACAACGACCTGCTGTCTTTGTACCTTCATAATTAAGTCTATAGCCTTATCAGAATAATTAATCCCAAGAATTAATATTATGATCATTATAATTAATTATCTATTTACCCAATCAGTTTAGTTAATGACCAATCATTAATTAATTGATTGCCTATTTAATTAATATTAATCAACAATCAATGATTAATATTGATTAATTGATAATGATTATTGATAATAATAATATCACTATCGTGATGAGATTACATTTCAAGTATGCAATTCTGTGTTTCTATTTATATCTCAGGAAAACTGTTGCCAAGATTACTTTTTCTTGTAATAGTCTGCTCTGAGGCCACTGACATATTTTTAACTGAGAGGCAAAATTATCCATTTAATTATTTTATCATGGTTTTTGCTCATCTCATTGACTAAGAATTAAAATCAATTTACTGGGGATTCGGCATACTCAAACTTTTTAAAATGATTGAAATTATCTGAATCAGAGTATTCCTTATTCAATAGTTTTTTAAGGAGTTTTTTTTAGGAGTTGTTAATTCTAAAAATTTTGAAATATACCAACTTTAAATTTTTTATAAAATATGATTGATATATTGATATTAAATAATAACACCTAAAACTTTAAAAAGTGTGCCATACACATCAATTTCATTTAAACTTCAGATCATTCTAGAACATAGTATTATTGTTCTCCTTGCCAGGGATGGAAACTGAAATTAAAAGGTGGTGGATGGCTCTCCAGGGTCATAGACTTAAGAAAAGGAATAAGGCTTGAACCTAGAGTGTTATGAATTCTAGGTTAGTATTTCTTTCATGACACGATGCCAAAGACAAGGAGGAACACACACATTATGATTATTGCAAAAAAATGTAATGGCCACACATTATCTCAAGGATCATTGAGAACAGGATGAAAAGATTGATGTGGGCTTTCAATTATTCATATGAAAAGAAAAAGTCCAAGATATGGAAATCTGTATTCTCTATATCACTACACTAGTAGCAATAGAGACAGGAAGACTGTGTCCTTTATGAAAGAGGAAGCCCGTCTTGAAAAGGACTCATCATCCTTGATGGTACTGAATCTGCTTCTCTTGCAATATTTGAGACTTGACCTCTACAGCCTTTTTGTTTGTTTATGTAAGGGGATAATAATGACATTTTTCTTGGGATATGATTGACAGTTTCTTTTTTCATCAAATTTATTTTCTGCAAGTCTCTGCAGAAAGCATGAGGCTATGAAAATTGCTAGAGCCCAGAACCAAAGCTTTAGAGGGAGATTTCTTTCCCACCTTTCTCGATTTATTCTCCTTTCTCTCTCAATAAGGTCTTCTCTCAACTTTCCTTATTGAATGAATAATGAATAAGCCAATGAATAAATGAGACTATAGAATGGAATAGGGAGAAAGCAAGTAGGAAATAAAGTTACCCTAGAAATGGTGCTGGAATGCTAGGTATTAGGAAGAATGGAAATCTGCACACATATAATTAAATCAGATAGATCAATGAAATGTACTGAAAGTCCCCATGAAAAATAATAGCACCAGCAGGAATCATTGCCATATATATATTTGAATATTTATGGATATATAGATATCCATATATATATATATATATATATATATATATATATATATATATATGACGTAAAAATAACCAGTAATGACAAAGTAGGTAAGTGTATCATTTCATATTTATGCTTGCCATACCAATGATTTCAATAAACATCTTACTTAGGCTAAGCATGTAGCCTTCACATTATTGTGAAACACAAAAAGTGAAGACAAGGGTGATTATTTCCTTCCCAGTTTTGGCTTTTCTCACTCAGTCTTACTCAGCATATTGTTATCCTCTCAGGAGACAGGTTATACACTTGACCTGCATTAGAAAAGTTAGCAAATGAAATGAGATTTCCTCTAAGTTCCTAACAGTGTTATTTGGAATATATTTGAAAGCATATTTATTAATATAGTGGTATTCCTTTCTCTACACGTTTATTACTTTGCACTTGAATCTACTCTCCATAGTCAGCAGAAAGGCACACAATGAAACAGTAACTTGTGACTTCATGTATGACCTTATTAGTGTTCACACACAAACACACACACACACACACACACACACACATTCCTTCATATTTTCTATACAGTGCCAAGGGATATGGCACACATAGAAGGGAGGAATTAGATCCAGACCCAGATTTTGATGGAATTATACCTCAACTTCATATGCACTACTATTTTTAGTAGAGCTCTACTTATAATACATATATGCAACCATCATTAATCACAGATTCCCCTCCTCTAGAACAAACTTCCCAATCAGATTCACTTCTTAAATTCTATCTTCAGAAACTACCTAACATTAATTATAATCCATGTTGTAGAACAATCCAGAAACAGACATGTCCTTCTTTTCTAAACTTATGGCACTTCTAGTTACTGTCAAAGTAACTGTCAAAAACACTCTCCTGTGTGTATTTCTTTGTCATCTTTCCTCTTGTGCTGAAGGCGCCAGAGGTGCATGACAACCCAGGGAGTGAGAAGCCTGATGGTGGTGGGAATGTGTGTTCCTAAAAGACCACATAAAGGATTTCAGTGTCCTAATTTGAAGAGCCACTCAACAATGTAATGGGGAGAAATCTGTGGTGACATGCCACCAAAATTTGGGGAGTTACTTAGTAATTTAGCATAATGTGATATACTTACAACATGTTGAAATCACCAAGTTAACTTGAATAGTTATCAGCCTAAATCCTGTAAAAATGACAAAAGAGGAACCTGGCTTCCTCACAGTAGGATAATTGATCTCAGGGTTATGAATTTGAGCCCAGGTCAGGCATTGTTAGCTTAAAAAACAAGGCAAAAGAAAACAAAAGGACTTACACATGAGCAAAATCAATGAGGCTCAAACAATGGTGCTGGTAAGTGTTGGGATGGATCCTGTCTCCTGTTCATTCAGCCACTGGGGACTCTACACTCAAATGGTACCAGTGCTTATCAGCCATCCAGGTTCTCCCTCTAAGACCTCAGGGTCTAGAGGAGAAGGTGGACAAACAAGAAACAAAATTGTGAATGAAAAGAGCAATTGTAGGGCACCTTGGTGGCTCAGTGGGTTAAAACCTCTGCCTTCGGCTCAGGTCATGATCCCGGGGTCCTGGGATCGAGTCCCACATCGGGCTCCCTACACAGCAGGGAGCCTGCTTCTTCCTCTCTCTCTCTCTCTCTCTCTCTCTCTCTCTGCATACCTCTCTGCCTACTTGTGATCTCTCTCTGTCAAATAAATAAATAAATTCTTTATAAAAAAAAAAAAAAGAGCAATTGCTCCATAGGAAAAGAGCAAGGGACTGCAACTAAGTCCTGAACTCCACCAGGTGAGAGGTATGACAAGACTATTCTGAGATGACATTGAGAATTCCTGTGGCAGGAAAAGAAGGAGACAGCCCTGCATCAATCTGAGTGTATTCAGCCTGTCAGACGGCACCATGGAGCAGAGGATTAGAGGCACACTTTGGTGTTCCCAGAGTGGAGGTTAGAAAGGAGGCCAGGGTGGCCGAGGCAGCTGAGGAAGAGAGCAGAGAGGGAGGGTAGGAGGACCAAGGCCCAGGGCAATTTTAAAGTATCAGTGCCATTCTACCAGTGCTGTGTGACCATATTTCCCCATACTCAGTGGCTGAAACCACAAACACTGTCTCCCGGTCTCAGGGGATCAGGAATCCAGCACTGCTCACATGGGGGCTCCTTCCAGAGTCTCTTTTTAGGTTGGGGCTGTTGTCAACACCAAGAGAGGACCTGCCTCACTGAGAACCTGAGCTCACTTAGAGGCATTGGCTAGATAGGGCCCATCCCAAAGACCTGAGTTCCTCTGTCTGTTGTTGACCAACAGTGCTAGGCCACGTGCATATGTCTGTGTCATGGCTCAGCCCAAGGGCTTGTGCTCCAGTATGAGGATCTGATGGAGAACATGGGTCAGACTCAACATGGGGCTGAGCAATGAGCTTTTATAACTAAATTTCATCAGGACTTTGGGTCCTGTTGCCATGTTCTGTGGAATTAAATTGAACCACTACATCCAGATCACACTCAGTGGAGGGGGTTACACAAGGATGTTTACAGAGGATTTGGGGAACCAATGGTACCCCTGAGGGTAGAAGGTGATGATCCCGGCAGGGTCTGTGCCTTGCCCAGGATCAGACTGGTAGGAAGGCTTACCAGGCATGAACCCAGCTCTTTGAGTGTCCTCAGAGGTGGGGACCTGGATACACCTAGCCATTCACTGGTGGCTCAGGAAAAGGTTGTCTAGAAGGAAGTGGCTATAGACATGGAAATGGTACCGGGATGAGGGTGATCATTGATATCCTAGAAAGGAGACATCTCCCCATGTTCTTGTCTGAGGAGGACCCCAGGTCATGGCAACCCAGTAAATGGACATCATACCCTTTGGGAAGAAAGTAATGGCTTAACAACACAGGACAGGCAGTCTCTATGGGTAAGAGTGGATTCTGAACATCAAGGGAAAAGGGTCCAATCACTTCTCTGGGGTTTGCATTGAAAATTAGAAGCCTAAGATCTTGTGAAGCTATTACCAAAGCTATTACCCTGTTCTTCTGGGACTCCAGAATGTGAGCACTGATGAACACTTGTGTGCACACAGGAACAAGGGTGCATGTGCACACAAAAATACACAAACCAGTAGGGACTGTGGGGTGGGATCTGACTAGTAACAGATTCAAAGAAGTTGATAAGAGGAAGGAAATTTGGTTGGAGGTATTTTCTACATGTGACACTGCTCCTCAAGCATCATAGATATTATCCAACCTATGCCTGTGGATAACTGGTAGAAGGACATGCTACAATCATCTGTATTTTACAGAGAAGACCATCCCTGTCAGGCACCATGGTTTATCTAGGGTCAAAAGCAGGTATGAATAGAGAGTTGTGTCTGAAGCCAGGTAGGTGTGTTTCCAAGCTGGGGCCCTGGCTGCATTCAGATATTCCCTGGGGGCCTGTGGAGAGGGGCTTGTTGGTGTCATTGTGTACAGATGTGGCCTTACATGCAGGAAATGGATAAGGAGATGGCATACCAGAGGACTGTTTGTGTAGGTGTTCAACCAGGAGTGGACTGTGGTAGGGGATCCCAGACAGTGATGTCACTTCCTTGGCAACAGACGCCAACAGAATTTGGAACCCCTGAAACCAGGTACCCAGATTCTAGTGTAGTCCAGTATCAGGGATACTTGGCTGGAGACATCTGATAGGGAGTGATGTTCTCTTGCTGCTTGCCTACTTCTTGGGGCTCTGGCTTCCAGAAACCCCAGGGGAATGGCTTTTTCACATGCTGCAGACATTGGCTCAAACCTCGACCTCAATGCCTCAGGGCATTTTGTAAGAGATGCCGTAAGGTACTTAATACTCCGCAGACTAGGTGATGCCCACCCACTATCCAAGGGAAGCCCCATCCCTTCCTCTTGAGTTTTAGGGAAAGAGGAATATGTGGGTTTTCCCGCCCATGGGCTGGAGGAGGTTGAGCACAGTGGATACTTCGGTGATCCCTTCTTGTTCACACCAACATCATTGTGGGCAGGGTGAAAAGAGGATTCCTGAGGTGCCTCTTATCTGTGCCAGAGCACATCCACGGACCTGATAAAGGAGGGCCTTCCCTCTCCACCAGGGTAGTGAGGCACTGTAAATTAGAGGGCCTTCTGGACTTTCATCCACATATCTGTTATTCCTGCTTTAGGGTAAAGGTCTGAGAGCTTCTTCTGGAAAATGGGAAGATGTTCTGGGGAGATGTGGTTGGTGTGTGAGCACTGTGGGAGAGCATAGGGGGATTGAGGACAGCTTCAAACCCTAATAGGGTCATTCTCCATGCCTGCCCCCTCACAGCCCTATCTCTACCTCAATTCTGGGACCCAGAACACAGGATTTAGAAACAATAACACAGAAGTCTGTTGGAACCTGGACACTGGAAACTCAGAGGATTCTCAGGAGACCCAGTAAGAGCTCAGGGATCAGACATCCCACACATGAGGGAGATTAGTGTCAGTGGAAGGAGACTCACTTATGGCACCTAGTGAATAAGGCAGCACATGGGCACAGGATGCAAAGTTTGAGCTATTGGGAGTGTGCTGGGTATGCCTGGCTAGAGACAGAGTTCCCTGGTTCCCATCTTAGTTGTATCTTCCCAGACCAGTGGCATGTGCAGTGAGGGTATTTAAGAGGCTAGACACCACACCTCCATGGGTACATGCCATTGAATTAAAGTGGCAAGTGGGCAAGGAGACAGGCTAAGGAGTGTGTCCAGCTCCCCTGAGGAGGACAGAAATGCTCACACCATTTATCAAAGTCCCACATTAATAGTGAATTTCTGCTACCCTTACATCTGCGACAGGGTCTGGCTCAGGTAGGACTGCCAGATCGCAAGTGAAAAAGGAGTAGGACTGGTCTCTGACAGGAGCTGGAAGCCCAGGACCCAGGTTCACACAGAGTTCCCTGGGATATTCTTTGGGGAGGGTGCCCTGTCCTCTGACTTCTCTGCCCTCCTGTCTGTCCGTACGACCAGCTATTCCATCTTGAGCACATTGCTGGAACAATATCCCAGGGATTTTTTCCATCCCCAACAATTTCCCAGCCTGAAGAGACTGCTGGCATACCTGAGTCTCAATATGCCAGGCTCAGACCTGGAGTGCTGTTCCCAGCTTATGCTCTCATAGCTGCAACACCTAGAGCCCACAGAGCCAGAGGCTGGGGGTGAGGAGGACTGGGGTTGACTGATGTGGGCCTGAGGAGGAGACAGGGTGGGCCGCACTGAGTAAGCCTCTATAGGTTGCATTTGGGCCAAGAGGAGTGAGTAGTCTCAGATCCCTGTCCCCATGGGCTTCAGATGGGGAGAACTTCCAGAGATTGGGTCTTGAAAGCAGACCACATTGAGTGGTGGGAAGTTTCTTTTATGTATGAGCCAAAAGGGAAGTCAGTCGTACTGATGATACTTTCTCTTCTTGGAGCTACAGCACCAGCCCCAGAGCAAGATTCTGATCCACCTCAGGATCTTGTCCCAGCAGCCATTCTGGCACCTATTGCATATTTGGAGCCTGAGCTGGCCCACCCCATCCCAGCTGCTGTGGCTCACCTGTCACGATGACCAGTGACACCACCTGCCCTGTTGATCCCAGGGCAGGAGGTAGTCAGGTCTCTAATTCACTCTCGTGAGATGGAAGAGCCATCAGCCCCTCTGCCTGTCCTGGAGGTCAAGCAGGGTCCTGCCCCTGCTCCTCGGATGCCTGAATGTCCTGAACCACCAGCTGCCTCAGTGGAGCAACCAGCCTCATCCCCTGTGCAGCAGCTGGTGCAGGCTGCAGCCCAAACAATGCCTTCCCCTCCCCTGTCATTGACTTATTTGTAATATTTGTGTTTTGTATACATCTGTAAAATGCATAATGTATATTATGTATTATATACATTATGTAATGTATAATGAATAAAAATAGAATTTGTTCATTAAATAAGGTAGAATTTCAGTTTACATAAAATTTTACTCAGATCCTTTTCAAGGGTATATTGAGGTCTCATTAGGTACATTCAGAGTTTGGTACAACCATTTACTTCTACAACTTTTCCATCTCAGAGACATCTGTGCTACTCATCACTCATTCTTTGTTCCCTCATCCCAGTCCCTGCAACTACTGCTTTTCCCTCTGTCTCTGGTACTTTACTTCGTCTTGGATTTTAATGTGCCTGGAATCCAATGGTATGGCCTTCTGTCTGTCTGTCTGCAGAACATAAGAGCGATTCACATTTTTTAATTGTTTTCTACAAATAACATTTTATTACAAAGGTATGTTCCTGAAAGAACAAAGATCATGGGAAGCCCCCAAATGAACTATGTTCATTATCTGTGATAGGGTTTCCTTTCACAAGGATGCCTTGAAAAGCAGAAACCACAAAAGAAATGTCTGCGTCCATGAGACACCTTTAATTTTTCATTTTCCTGGGTAGTCTACATTTAAACTATTCTAATATGCATATTATAAGTTATTAAAAGCATATCTTAAATATACTAATTTATTGCTAACAAATTAGGTAATAAAGTAAATATTTCTTTATGTTTTATCCAGACTATGTTTATGTAGTAAATAATGATTTAAATATGAAAAAAAGAAGGCATATTCCTTCTACAAAAAAATAATCGCCCATAACACACGGTGTATGTATTCCCTGCCTTTCCCTCTAAGAGGTGTGTGTGTGTGTGTGTGTGTGTGTGTGTGTGTGTGACAGAGTGGGGCCCTGAAGGTTCCAGGGATGCACTTTTGTTCAACCTGGTGTTCCCACAGTGGACAGGTACTATCACTGCTGTTCTTTTGGGCATTCTCAGTGACAGTACACAGCAACACCATCTGATAAACAACCCAGCCCTTTCCATTTATTTGACTCTAATAATGTAAGTGATAATCATGTCTGTGCCATGAATCTCTGTTTCTCTACAAATGATTCCTATAAACTCCAATACTAGAACATAACCACATTTTGGGGAGACTAGCTGCTGGTTCCTCTATGCTTTCTTTATTAAGGAGAAGCATTGTTTGGAATGGAGGGATCCCGGATTCTATAGATGAGACCTGAAATCATGAGAACAAGCCAGCAGTGATGTCATCGGGGTATTGGGAGTGACCATAGAACATGGAAGAGGCTTCCCACAACCCCCCTCATATGTCCTCTCCCACAAGCTTCCAGGCCTTGTGTCCTGGAACACACCTCACCCACGCCCTGTCTGTTGACACACTCAAGCCACTTCAGCCCCTCGTAATCCTTAACTCAGATGCTAAATAGAGCAACCAGACCTTACTCCAGGCCAGCAGAGGGGTGGAGGCCAGGTGGCTCCTCTCAGCTTGCTCCCTGTACTTCCTGACTGAACCCCATCCTCTCAGGGAGGAACCTCTAAGGACAGTGCAGGTCAGTGGGTTACAGACAAGTGTTCATCCAGATGTAGTTTTAGTGACAACATAAAGAACCACTTGAACTTGTGTGAGCAAGAAAGGCCTTTACAAAGCACATTGGCTGCTCATGGAAGCTGCAGGATGGACAGAACCTCAACCAGGGGCTTTGACATGGGACATAGCTCATCCACACCATTCAGGATCATCTATCTATGACCCCTTGCCCTGCCAACCCTTACCTTGGTATCCCTCAAGTTAAGCTTGTCTTAGAGAGGGGGCTGTGCTTCCCGATGAGACCACTCTCTTCCCCCAAAGTCAGGTAAGGAGGAGTCCACTTGATCTGATGCTCTATTAGAGGCCATAGTTATAAATTCCTGTCTTCTCTGCCATAACATGGAGATAACCAGGCACAGCAGATATCCTCAGAGGACATGTGGGGCTCTCCCTGCAGGAAGAGAGAGAAACAACAGTGAGTGGGACTCAGTGAGAAAGGAGAGCTCTGAGGACTAGGGGAAGGGCTGCCATGAGCCAGGTGCTGCCATATTGGTCAGTGGCACAGGCTTTGTGTTGGATTATAGGGAGTGGCCAGTCTTCCTCCTACCAATAGGTGCACTAAAAACAAAAATGGCATCCACAGAATACTTTTAACCCCAACCACGGAAAGGCAGTGGGACCCAGACAGCCAAGGAGGTCTAATGTTCTTTTTTCCAATGAAAACATGTTGGGGGGAAAGTGGGACAGTTGTAATGGAACTGAGGGCAGCTAATTTCCCTGCTTTGGGGAGAAAGAACCCCATCACAAGGTACACCAATATTTGTTCCAAAAACAGGTGACAGTTCAGGGGGCTCCAGCCTGCCAATCTCCACACTGAGGATTGTCCATGTCCAGGACACAAGCTCAAGGTGATATCCTGTCTCATGGCAGGCCTGGGTCTGATGGACGAGCACCAGTGTTGTGGGATCCCATACTGGAGGGGATGAAGTCTTTCTGGAAGGACAACTGAGTCAGGGGAGCCTGGATTGGCAGGCTGTCTGTAGTTTATAGTTTTTGATCTTGAATTTAGATCTGTGACCCACTTGAGGTTCATTTTCTTTCTCTCTGTAGGGAGGGTCCAAGGACCTTCATTCAGTCATTTATAATTTTATGTATTTGTATGAGTAAGAAAGGATGTGATTTATCACTGTAGTACCTTAGGTTGTCACTTGTAGGGACTTGTCAATAGATCCGCAAGAATCTGTAAAATGATATGTATTCTCTCCTTGAAGAAATTTGCTGAGATTGTGAAGGAAGTCCAAAAGGAGGTTAACTTGTATCTTCTGTGGAGGTGGAGCAGTGTCTGTGTCCTTTTTAAGAGCACAAACACCCCTCTGGTGGCCACAGGAGTCATTGCAGGAGTTCCTTACCTGTCTGCAAAACAAGTCACAGTCAATGTTGGGCATCTTCAAGGATTCACATAGAGATCAAAACAGTTCCATAAAATTCAACGTTTTGGAGTGTGTCTTCTAGGAAATCTGTGGAAAATGGGCTTTTTCCCAAATACACTATTTCAAGAAATATTTTCTGAGTAGTTGCATCGGGCTCTGCGTTCCAGGATAGAAAGTAGGGAGAATGGTGGATGCTTCCCAAGAGGCACTGGGTGTACGGTGGGATAGTGTGGGAAATAACTGGTCCACACCACAGCTCTGTATATCTGGTTGAAAGACATCAGTAAAGGAAAACACGCCATACTTATGGATTACTTTGATTACACTAACCATAAAACATTTTAGACAATTTGAAAACTATTATTCAGTGTATCTATATCCTCTTTTCCCAGTTAGAAGACATCAACTTATATTCCCAGTTTATTTTTTACTTATTAGGATATGGTGTCATACATTGATCCCTTAATGACTCTACAAAAATCCCTGTAGAACTAACACATGGACTAAGTCCTAAACATAAGGACACAGATTCTATATACAAAATAGATTTTCATCTATATATACAAATAACATACTATCAAGGACAGAAATTAAGAAAATAATTTTAATTGATAATCACTCAAAAAGAATAAAATACATAGGAATTATTTTCACCTGGAGGTGAAAGACCTGCATACTGAAAACTTAAATCATTAATGAAAGAATTGAAGAAGACAGAATTAAGTCTGGAGACATCCCATGCTAATGGAGCCCTAGAATATATGTAATGCAGAGGTCCACACTGCATAAAGCATTCTAAATATTCAGTGCAGACCCCATCAATATCTAATGGCATTCTTAGAAATAAAACCAATAATCCTACAAAGTGAATAATATCACAGAAGGCCCTGAATAGCCAAAGCCATCTGGAGAAAAAAACAAACCTGGAGGAATCATGTTTTCTGAATTCAAAATGTATTACAAAGTTGCAGAAATGGAAGTCATATGGTATCGACCTACAGATAGACACACAGATCAATGAAACAGAGCAGAAATCCCAGGAAAAAACCACACATATGTAGTCAATTGATTTACAACAAAATCTCCAAGAATATAAAATAGGGAAGTAACAGTCTCCATGTAAGTGCTTTGGAAACACTGGACAAACTCAAGTAATGCAATGCAACTGAATGACTATCCCACCCTATCCACAACAACAAAGTTACAATGTGGCAAGGACTTCAACAAAACAGCTACACCCATAAAATAGCTAGCTGGAAATTGGGCAGAATGTTATTAACACCCCTGCCTTTTTAAAATAGGCTCCATGACCAAAATTTGAACCCCAGAGTCTAAGATCTAGAGTCAGATGCTGTGCTGACTGAGCCAGTCAAGAACCTATTAAAACTATGCAGCATAGAGCTGTCAGAATAGACTATCCATTCATCGCTTTAACTCATTTTTTTGGAAGAATGTTTCTTGAGATCCTTTCTGACACTGAGTTTTGGATTTGAATCACAAGCAAAGGATACAATGAAAAATAAACAACTGGGACTGCATCAAACTAAATGCCTTCTGTACAGCAAAGGAAATCTCCAGTCATCAACATATTGAAAAGACAGCATACTGAAAAGGGGAAGATATTTGCAAACTAACTGATAAATGTCACATAACCAAAATATTGAAGAACTCACACAACTCAATAAGACAAAAACAGATAACAGTTATAAGATCAGCAGAGTTCAGGCTAGTTATTTTTTCAAAGAAAACACACAGAGGGCCAACAAATAGATGAAGAGATGTTCACCACCTCTTATCACCAGGGAAATGCAAATCAAAGCCCAAAATGATGTCACCTGTCACCTGACACCTGTCTGAATAACTAGTATCCAGAAGATCAATCAAGAATTTTGGTCAAAATGTGGAGGAAAGGAAACTGTTCTCTATTGGTGGGACTATAAACGGGCTCTGCTGGTAGACTGGGTGCAGCCACTATGGAAAATAGTGTCAAGTTTTCTAAAAAAAAATCAACATAGAGGCACCTGGCTGATGCAATCAGAAGAGTGAATGACTCTTGATCTTGGGGTCATGAGTTCGAGCCCTACATTGGGAGTAAATGGTACTTAAAAAATAGATATAGAACAATCATATCTTCCAACAATTCTCCTCTTGTGTATTAGAATGAAGCCAAGTCCTATCTCTTTTGCAGTGAAGGTGTATAGTGGTGCCTGGGTGGCTCAGTCATTAAGCATCTAACTTTGGGAAAGTTAGATTGGGAAATTTTTCATGGAAAACGTGTTCCACTATATCTTCTAGACTTCTTTCTTTCTCCTCCCCTTCAGGGATTCCAATAATTCTGATGTTGGAACATTTCATGGCATCATTTATTTACCTGATTCTGTTTTCATGGCTTCTAAACTGTTTGTTCCAGGCTTCCTCCTGATCCCTTCTCTCTATCTGTTTGTCCTCCAGATCACTAATTCTATCTTCTGTCTCAGTTACCCTAGATTTTAGAGAATTTAGATTAGATTGGAACTCATTGAGAGCCATGTGAACATCATCCCTGGTGGGTTTCAGTTCTGCCCTAACATTGTGAACATCACCCCTGGTGGTTTTCAGTTCTGCCCTAATCAATTCTGTTTGGTCATCCATGGCTTTCTCCAACCTAGCTATTGCCTGGATAATTGTTAGCCTGAATTTCCTTTCTGACATAATGTCTATATCGGTAGCCATTAGCTTGTTGCAGAGGGCCAATCCTCTGCATTTTTCTTCTGCTGGGCATTCCTCCTCCTAGTCATTTTGGTGAGAGTTGGCTGAATGGTTGTAGCTGGATATATCGACTGTGGTGCAATCTAGGTGCACCCTGGAACGCTTCTGAGCAATCAAGAGTCCCCACCCAAACAAAACAAATAAAAGAAAGAGAGAAAGAAGAAAAAAAGAGACAGATAGAGAGACAGGGAAAAAAAAAGAAAGATAAAAGAGAAGGCTCAGCCCAAATGGGCCCCAAAGTAAAGTTCGTGAAGTATACAAACAAAAACAGATAAACAAAAAGACTGGTAAAAGTATATAACATGAGAAGAAAAAAATATATACATATATATGTAGAAGCAAAACAAACAAACAAACAAACAAAGAACCTCATCAAAAAGAACCCCAAGTATAAGATTTATATAGTACCAGGACAAACACAAATACACAAAAACAATGGCGGAAGAAAAAGATGTGAGAGTGGTTATAAATTCTCAGTGTGGGTGAGGAAGGTTATTTCGATTCTTCTTGGATTTATCTTGATAACTTTGTTAAAGGACTCAACTTTCCTAAGATAATGGGGGATTAAAAATTGGTTTACCTATAGGGGTAGCGTTGATTGGGGAAAGGGGATTACCTTGAAGTTTAACTCTATATGAATATTAACAAATAAAAATAAATGAATGAACTAAACTAAACTAAAATAAAATTTAAAAAAATTTAAAAATAGAAGAGCAAAAGAAAAACATGGGCATATGTATCAAAAAGTTCAGGTTAAAAGGTTATTATGGAATTTGATGTACTGGACATCTCACTCTGATGGTAAATAGGCTAAGAAATCTATATAAAAATTAAAAAAATGTAAATTAAAAAATAAATCAGAATATTGGGAACGAATTAAAAATAAAAGTTGTATCTCTGAAGTAGTTGTAGCTGTTCTTTTGTCTGTTTTTTATTCCCCCCGGTTGGCTTTCTGGGGGAGGGGCTTGCCACATGGGTTTTCAGGAAGTGTTTCCTGAGTTAAGTCCTCCCGCCCCCATCAAGGGGGTGGGCTCTGAGGAAACCGGTTTTTCAGGCTTTTGTTTTCTTGAGGTTTTTATGTTTGTTCCTTTGTTTTCTCTCCCCTTGGCAGCTCTTTTTTTTTTTTTATTTCTTTTCAGCATAACAGAGTTCATAGTTTTACACCACACACAGTGCTCCATGC
>PISX010030225.1:0-18942 GCA_004024625.1 Mellivora capensis | reverse complement strand
CTCTCTCTTTCTTCTTCTTCTGGAATCCCTATTATTCTAATGTTGTTTCATCTTATGGTGTCACTTATCTCTCGAATTCTCCCCTCGTGGTCCAGTAGCTGTTTGTCCCTCTTTTGCTCAGCTTCTTTATTCTCTGTCATTTGGTCTTCTATATCACTAATTCTTTCTTCTGCCTCATTTATCCTAGCAGTAAGAGCCTCCATTTTTGATTGCACCACACTAATAGCTTTTTTTATTTCAACTTGGTTAGATTTTAGTTCTTTTATTTCTCCAGAAAGGGCTTTTAGATCTCCAGAGAGGGTTTCTCTAATATCTTCCATGCCTTTTTCGAGCCCAGCTAGAACCTTGAGAATCGTCATTCTGAACTCTAGATCTGACATATTACCAATGTCTGTATTGATTAAGTCCCTAGCCTTTGGTACTGTCTCTTGTTCTTTTTTTTTGTGGTGAGTTTTTCCTCCTTGTCATTTTTTCCAGATAAGAGTATATGAAGGAGCAACTAAAATACTAAAAGGGTGGCAAAGACCCCAGGAAAATGCCCTTTAACCAAATCAGAAGAGACCCCAAGTCGTTGGGGGGGAGAAAGGGGATAAAAAGAAGTTCAGAAAAAAAAAAGAAAACAAAGAAAAAAATATAAAAAAGAAAAAATATATATATATATTAGACTGGTGACTAGAACAGGGTCACCCACTTAATTGTGAGGTATTTTGGTCTCTTAGAAGAAAGTACCTCCCAAAATTTTAAAGAATGAAAAATGTATATAAGAGTAAACACAGTGAAGGGATGGAATATGTCTATAAAGATGAAAAACAATTTTTTTTTTTAATTTCTAAAAAAAGGATTTGATTAAGTTGGTTGGGAGAATAAAGAAAAAGAAAGTGGAGAGAATTTGCTCAGGCTGGAGACTAGAACAAGCCTGGAGCTAGATTTAGGGTGTTTTTTGATCCACTAGAGGAAGTTGTACCCCAAATTTTTTAGAATAAAAAAACCCTATGTGAATACAAAAAATAAAGTTAAATACTATGAAGGATTAAAATATGACTATAATAATGAAGGTTCAAAAAAGATTTTTATTTTTTTGGAAAAGGTATTGTTAAGATAAACTAGTTAAAAAATGTTTAAAAAGAAAAGGGTAAAAGTCATACAAATTTAGCAGAAAAAGAAAAAAAGAAAAAAATTAAATTAAAGAAAAAATTAAATGAACTGCAAGACTAAAGAATCATGGGGAGAAAGCCATGAATTCCATGCTTTGCTTTCTCCTCCTCTGGAATTCCACTGCTCTCCTTGTTAGGTGAACTTGGTCTTGGCTGGATTTCTTTTGATCTCTGGAGAAGGAGTCTGTTGTCGTGATTCTCAAGTGTCTTTGCCCGAGGCAGAGCTGCACCGCCCTTCCCAGGGGCCGGGCTAAGTAATCCGCTCGGTTTCGCTTTTGGGAGCTTTGGTTCCCTGAGCGCTTTCCGTAGAGTTCCGGAGGACGGGAATGAAAATGGCGACCTCCCAGTCCCTGGCCCAGAGGAGCCGAGATTTCCGGGCCCCACTCCTCAGTGCACCCTCAGAGAAAAGCTCCGGCCACTCCTGTCTCCCTCGCCTCTGGCCATGCTCTGAGCTCACCCAGCCTGCGACTGGTTCAAGGTAACCCCGAGCTGAGAGCTCACTCCTTGGCTCTGTCTCTGTAGCCAGCTTCCCTGCTCCGATACCTGCTAGCTCTGTGACACTCAGACACCCCTGATCCTTCCGTGACCCTGTGGGGCCTGGGGCCACGCTGACCCCGTGTGGGCTTCACCCCGGTTTAGCCTCTGGAGTGATATCCCTCAGTGGAGCAGACTTTTAAAAGTCCCGATTTAGTGCTCCGTTGCTCCGCCGCTTGCCAGGAGCCGGCCCCTCCCCCGCAGTCTACCCTCCCATTGCTTTCGATTCGCTTCTCCACCAGTCCTACTTTCCAGAAAGTGGTCGATTTTCTGTTTCCAGAATTGCTGTTCTTCCTCTCTTTGATCTCCCATTGGATTTGTAGGTGTTCGCAATGGTTTGATAAGTTATCTAGCTGATCTGCTACCTGATGTCGTCTCAGCTGCTACTTCTCCGCCATCTTGACTCCTCCGGAAAAGCCTGCCTTTTCCCTCTTAAACAACATTATTTTTGTGTAATAGAATGGATAATATCTGACACTTATGTAGTATGTATTATGTGCCAGGCATCATTCTACATGGTTTGTTTATATTAATTTATTTAATACTATGATATTAGTTTTATTATTATTGCCATTCCACAGAGTGACACATTTGAGTCACAGAGATTTTGGAACTTGCCCAAGGTCATGTACCTAGTAAGTGAATGAGCTGGGATTCAAGCCTAAGCAGCCTAGCTTGGGAGACCATGATCTTCATCAATATATTATATGTGCTCATTTCAGATAGTGTGAACAATATACAACAACAAAAAGGGCTCCTTTAAATGCAGCTACTGATAATTTAGTATATTTTTTTCTTCTCTTTTTTCTTTTAACTCCTAGGTTCTATTTTTTTTTTTAATCTTTGCAATTGAATTGTGTGATACTGAATACTTTCACATTGCCTTTAATTTACTTTATAGTATATAAATATTTCCCCTTATTATCATATAATTATTTTAAGTAGTGTTTTTAATTCTTGTTTAATAATTTAGCATATAGGTATGAGGAATTCATACATTATTTTGATTGGATTTTAGATCATTTCTCTCTTTTTATTTTTAAATTTTTTTAGAGGGAGAGAGATGGGAAGGGGCAGAGGAGAGGGAGAGAGAGAATCTTAAGCAGGCTTCATGCCCAGTGCAGAGCCTGACATGGGACTCGACCTCACAACACTGAGATCATCACCCGAGCTGAAACCAAGAGTTGGATGCTAACTGACTGAGCCACTCAGCCACTCCTGTTTCTAATTTTTTACTCTAAAACAAATCTGCTTAACTTTTCTTTTTTTACATATATTAGTATTAGTTCACTTACCCTAACAATCAGGTATTTGTTTCATGAATATGATTATGAGTAGAAATTACTCTGGTAATTCAACCAGATATATGATCTTGGATGGGTTATTTAATCTTTTTAGGCCTCGGTATATTTTTTAAGTTGTTTTTGTTTGTTTGTTTGTTTTTTATTTTAGTATATCTCTATGCCCAGCATGAGGCTTGAACTCACATCCCTGAGATCAAGAGTTGCATGCTCTTCTGACTGAAGCAGCCAGGCCCCCATAGGTGTCAACATTTTGGTCTATGAAGTAACAATTAAAATAATATATGACATCCATAGAACCTTGTAAGAGTAATAAATTATTAATGATCTATTATAGAATTTTTTGTTGATTGTATTTAAGTATCAAAATTAACATTTTTTCTGGATCTAGGAAATTTAGAAAATATAACAAAGAAAATTAACATCTCCTATACTATTACCACTTACAGTTAATCAGGGTAAACATTTTTTTGCATTTCTTCCTGATTCCTTTTCTATGTGTTTGTATGTATGTTTAATATATATGTCAATGTTTTTCTATGTAAATATACAGTGAATAGTAATAGAAATTAAACTATACAGATATAAATTCTTCTTCTTTTAACTTTATTATGTATTATATTATCTTATTAAGTATTCTTAAAAAGCATTATTTCCTAGTGGTTAGCATAGGATCTTTGGAATATGCTATGACAATAACTTATTTATTTATTGTTAGACTTTTAGTTTATTCTCACTATTTTAGTTTATTCTCACTATTTTTGCAGTGATACAGTGGAAAAGTTCCATTTATAGAAATCAGTTATCTGCATTGTTCCTTATTTTTTAGTTTTTGAGTTCAAGGGCTACCTTCTCAAAAGGGTCTTCTCTTTCCATCAAATGCTATGGGGAATTTCTGCTAGCTGTATTCTAGGACACCACCCTTTTAAATTTTCTTTGTAGCATTCCTTATGACTTGTCTAATTTGTTATTTTTTACTTACCTTTTACTATCTGTTTTCCTTGCCTTCATGGGAATAAGAACTCAATCTCTACAGTGCTTCTTAAACCTAGAACTAGCCTAGAACAGTGTTATTTGGTCAGTGATTCTCTGCACAGGCTCTGAAGCCAGTCTACCTGGGTTCAAGTCCCAACTCAACAATTTACTTCAATATGTTACTTTTCTCCCATAGTCTTCATTTTAGTGCATCTAACATAAAGGTAATAGTAGTACCTATGTCATATAATAGCTGTGAAAATGAAAGGAATTAGTACAAGTGAAGCACTTAGAACAGAAGCTAGTATATGATAAAAACAAAAACATATGTAGTACTTATATTCCAGGTGCTATTCTAAGCATTTTATAAATATTAACTTATTTAATTCTTACAACCAGGTTATGAACGAGCTATTTTCATTGTTCTCATTTTCAGATGAGGAAACTGGGCATGGAGAGGCTAAGTCACTTGCCCAAATTTACAGTCAGTGAGTGGCTGAGCCATGATTTCAAACTAAGTAATCTTGCTCTAAGACCCAGGTTCATAGCTGAATCTTATGCTGCCCAAAACATTTGATAAGCAATAGTTGCTATTATTTACTATAACAAGCACTCCATGAAATAAAATATCTCATTAATTTCTTAGGGTTTAGTTATAGAATGGGATTATTAAATACTTGGTCAGAAAGAAATTATTGAGCATATGGTAATAAATATTTTAAAGCTATTAGTATGTGTTTGCAAAGAGATACAGGAATTCAGGGAGCATTGATATCCCAGTGTCAAACATAGATGATACATCACTGGATGCTTGGCAAATGTTTAACAAGTGTGTGAATGAACTAGTGATTTCTAAACGGTTTAGATCAGTGTGTACTATCACAACTAAGTGTTATAGTTGGCTTAACAAGGTCCCTGAAAAAGACTTATATACACTATAGGTGTGTTGTGATGATTAAATAAAACAATACAGCTATAAATATTTTACATCAGAGATAGGCATTGGGGCAGTTAGGTAAAATTATGAATATATGTGACTGTCCTTGGCAGTGTTGTGGTGCTACACATATAGAAGTTGGAGCCTAAAAGATGGAGTGGCTCTGGTAAAAACCTGGGGCTTTCATTTAAAATATCAATAGGTATATCTTAAGAGTGAAAACTGTGTCTTGGGAGTAAGGTCAAACTGAAAATAGACAATGACAGACACCTAGCATTGACTGGAACACAGTGATCTGATTTTACTTTGTGTATCAGAAGAAACTAAATCCTTTCTGTTGGTGGATAAGATCATCTGAAGCCTGTAAGTTTCATATACAATGTTGGGCATGCAATACAGTTCTAAGAATGTCAAGAAACAAGGTCAAGTAATTGAAAACAAAGAGAAGAAAGAAACAATAAAAGCAGACCCACAGATGACCCATAAATAAAAATTATTAGATATAGACTTTTAAATAATTATGATTAATACATACAAAGAATAGAGGAATAAATTACATGACTTGGACACTTGAAGATTACAGGATGTGCCTCAATTTTGATTTGACTGATGCTTCCTCATGATTAGATTCTGGTTATATGTCTTCTGCAGGAATACCAAGAAGTGATGCTTTGTTCTTTGCATTGCATCCTATCAGGTGGCATGATTATTTTAATTTGTCCCATTACTGATGAAGATGTTCACTTGACTAATGTAGTACCTGCCAGGCTTTTTTAACTTTAATTATTCTTTTCCTTTTGTAATTAATAATAGAATAGATCTGCTTTCCATACACATTTGTCCTAAAGCTATTAGTTGTGGGAGGGCAAAAGTGTCATTAAGTCTACCTGGAGAGGGTTGCAAGGGCCCATAGAAGGTTATCTGAACATAGGCAGTGTAAATAAGTTGTCTATATACAGCTCATCAATACTTTTACCATCCTCACATACAGTACCGGTGTTTTAAAATACATTAAGTTGATAACTTTCTCTTTCTTTGGTAAACTGTTTTCCAGGTTTTAGTTTTCCTTGCATTTTTAAACTATTTTTTAAAGATTTTATTTACTTATTTGACAGACAGAGATCACAAGTAGGCAGAGAGGCAGGCAGAGAGAGAGGAGGAAGCAGGCTCCCCATGGAGCAGAGAGCCTGATGCTGGGCTTGATCCCAGGATCCCGGGATCATGACCTGAGCTGAAGGCAGAGGCTTTAACCCACTGAGCCACCCAGGCACCCCTTCCTTGCATTTTTATATCAGCATTCTGTTGGATAGTATTTTTCTGCTATATTCCTTTCCCATCTTTCAACTTTTACTTTCCTGTATGTTTTGGATAGGTGTTTTGCAAACACTTATTGTATTTGTTGTGGGTTTTTTTTTTTCCACTTCTTATACCATTAACCAATAATATTAAATATTCTTCGGAAATTTTGTTGGTTTTTTTTTGGTGGTTGTTATTCAAATGGTTATGTTTTTTTAAAGATTTTATTTATTTATATGACACAGAGAGAGAGACAGAGAGCACACAAGCAGGGGGAGCTGCAGGCAGAGGGAAAGGGAGAAGCAGACTCTCTGCTGAGCAAGAAGTCCAGTGTGGGAATCCTAGAACCCTGGGATCATGATCCGGCTGAAGGCAGATGCTTAGCTAGCTGAGCCACCCAGGCACCCTAATGGTTACTTTTATAAATAGTTTATATTTAGTTATCTTTCTCTCTCTCTCTTTTTTCTTTTTTCTTTTCTTTTCTTTTTTTTTTTTTTTTTTTTTTTTTTTTTTTTTTTTTTTTTTTTTTTTTTTTTTTTTTTTTTTTTTTTTTGGATAGTATCTTCTAACTCCTTACAAAGGTCAATTACAAAGTTAGTGCATTTTATACATCCTCTTCTTTCTCTTATTATACCTGGTTTTTATCAATTATACTATTTCAATAGCTTTCCCTTTATACTTTTAAATATGCTTTTACTGTGATTAGTTTATTTATCAGCTTTAAATTTTATCTTTTGTTCCCTGGCTATTAAAAGATGAGGAAAATAGTATACCCGTACTACCTCCCATCTTTAGTTCTCCTTAACTTTCCAATTCATACTAATTATATCTTTTCTATGTTGTCAAGGTTTAAATATTTACATTCTGTTCTCAAATCATAATTCTCATGTTTGTTTTATTCTTCATCCTACAGTTAGATGGACATAGTTTTTACTGGCAGTATTTTTGCTATTGTTTCTCCATAAATCTTTTGGTTGCCTGAAGTTTCTTGTCTAGTAGTTTCTTCAAGAAGGATTCATGGGAACTACATCCCTTAAGTTCTTGCATGTTAAAACTGTTTACCTATTATTTCTTACTTGATCCAAAGTTAGGCTGGGAGTAAAATACTTAGGTTGTGTAATCTTTACTCAAGAAATTTAAAGTCATTGCTCCTTCACATTTTAGCATTTTAATGTGGCTATTGTTAATGTTGTTTTTGGACAATCTGATATTTTTCTCCTTTTAGGGGACTTGATCTGTTTCCTAGATACTTAAGAGAGCCTTTTTAATTTTATCGAATTTTGACTTGCCATAATGTTACCTGAACATTTATCATGTTGATCATTGCAGCACATAGTGTAGATTGCTTCATTCAATTCAATTCCAACTCCCTTTAAGCATTCCATCTACTAAAGAATGCATATCTTAGAAATCCCTGAAGCTCAGGTTTAACGTGTGATTTAGCTACCACTAACCACCTATCTGAGATTTGGAAGGTAAAAGAAAGATAAACACAAAGCCTTTTTTCCCCTGCTGCTATTTTTTGCTGGAAAATCCAGTAGTGTAAGCATTTGCTTTACTCTGTGGCAGCAGTGTCAGAAACATCAGTGTTTGGTCCGTATACTGTGAATGGAATAACAACCTGGCTGGCATGGATCATGGATGACTCTGTGACAACAGAGCCAACAGTTGTGGCAGTGTTTTCCTATTATGGGTGGAATGCTTTTGTCCCTCCAAAAGTCCATATTGAAATCCTAGCCCCAGATGTGGTGGTATTAGATGGTGGGGCTTTGGGAAGGTGATTAGGTCATGAGGCTGGAGCTTTTATGAATGGGATTAGTGCCCTTATGAGAAGGGAGTTGAGGGAAATTGGAGGGGGAGATGAACCATGAGATACTATGGACTCTGAAAAACAACCTGAGGGTTTTGAAGGGGCGGGGGGTGGGAGGTTGGGGAGCCAGGTGGTGGGTATTATGGAGGGCATGCATTGCATGAAGCACTGGGTGTGGTGCAAAAACAATGAATTCTGTTATGCTGAAAAGAAATTTAAAAAATGCAATATAAAAAAAAAAGAGGGAGAGACCCTGGAGAGCTCCACTAATCTTGGAGCTTGTGAGGAAACAGTGTAAAGACTGCAGTCTATGAACCAGCAAGCAAGATCCCATCAGACCCAGACCCAGGATCAGCAAGCAAGATCCCATCAGACCAAGATCATGATTTCTTGATCTTGTACTTCCCAGCCTCTGGAACTGTGAAAAAGAAATGTTGTTTAAATCACCCACTTTATGATATTTTTGTTATGGGAAACAAAAATATACTAAGACACTTCCTGATCTTTGGATCAGGACACAGGTGGTATGCAAACTAGTATTTGCACACCAGGCAGTCCCATGATTTCTCAATTTTTTGACCATGGTAGAAGTTGCAGCCTCCTTAATGGGTGCCATACTACCTTTATGATGGTATTACAAGAGTGATCTCTGAAAGGTCAGTCTAGAGCTTACTCCTTTATAGCCCTTTGTACTTTTGTGTAAGCATGTGATCCTTGTGTATTTATTTTTAGGAAATGTACATTATGTGAAATCCATACATTAAAAATATGTTGCATGTGGCTACATGGACACTGTTTTCTACTTTATGTTGAGTGGATGGATAAGAGTGGTTTTTAATTAGTCAGGACCTTGCTCCAGGAGCTGACCTCTCAGGTTATACCACTTTCTGATGGATCTGGAACATTTGTTTTCTTCAGGTCTTGACTGAACTGATATATTATAATCAGAAAACTAAGATTTAAGTCTGTACTTTATTACTAACTGACTATGTGATAATGGGATGAATCACTTAAATTATTAGAGCCTCCATTTTCTCATCTGTAAATAGGGGTCACTCTTTATAATCTCAAGGGCAGTGGGGCTTAAGCAAATCATCTGAATTTTTGGACCTCACTTTACTGTGTTTGCAGTGTGATGAATCTTGGATTAGCCTTTCAAAGTTTCATTTTAACTCAAATTCTAGAAATAACATTACCTGTGAGAAGATGTTATATATTAAAGTGATTGCAAAACTGAAAAATGCCACACAAAAGGAATATAGTAAACATTAAAGTCCTTAGGGCCTGGTTAATTGCCTTTGCCTTTTGTTATATAATTTATACTACTATAGCACATAGCATAAACCAAGTAAATATCAAGTAAACAGATTGCTCAAAGTACCAGATACACTGAGAAAAGCCCTGATGATGACTTGGGGAAAGTTTTTATTCACTTATTAATCATTTCATATCATTCCCATTTTGGTTCCATACTTGATACTGCCATGAATCTTCTCTCAGCTGCCCTTCATGGTTTCTATCTTCTACCAGAATAAAAGAGAATTATAGCAGACATTCAACAAATATCTATACATTGAACTGGTTTAAAATTGTTTCACTCATTGCAACTTAGGGTAGTCCTGCATTGAGATCGATTGGTGTCAGAGTTTTCATATCTCTGTCTAGCTTGGTCGTCATCATTGGTTACTAAGTGTCATTTATCTGTTCATTAATGTACTGTTGATTGAGTGCCTGTCATGTGTAGACCCTGTGCTGGGTTCCATGTATTCAGTGATAATTAGAAAAGGCCCTATTCCTTAAGCTCACAGGCTAGTGGAAAGACACACATTTATTCACAATATTGTATAGTAAGTATTAAAATACAGTTAATTATAAAATAGTGAAGACATCTGGTTGAGGAACAGTAATGGTCTGGGAAGGTCAGGGAAGGCTTCCAAGTAGAGGTAAAGTCTATTTGTGTACCAAGAATCAAACTGGAGTGTAGCCAGTTTGGTAGGGGAAGGACAATTTCATTAGAACCTTGAATGTCCCTTTAGAAGAGCATGACAAAAACCATGGAGTAGTTAAGGAACTTAGCAGGTACAAGGTGGAGCTAGTGATTTTTTTCTGGCTATAACAGGAGGCAAGTGAGGCAGTGCTCACAGCACAGAGAGCATGGATTCAAGGGTCAGTGGCTGGGTTGACTTCAGCCTCTGCCGCTTTCTACATGCATGATCCTGGAAAGTTACTCAGTAATTCTGTGCTTTAATTTTGTCATCTGATAAGTGAGAAAATTGTTGTACTTTATAGGTGCAGAGTGAGGTTTACATGAGATTGTCAGTTTAAAGAGCTTAGAATAGTCCCTTACATGTAGTAAGTGATCAAAGTGTCAGAGATTATTATTGTCAAGGAATGATGGGAAATGAAGCTGGAAAGGTCATCAGGGGCTACAGACATGGGGAGTTTAGATTTTATTCTACAGGTAATGGTGAACTTTTGAAGGGATTTAAGCAAGGAAAAGATACGGTCAGATTTGTTGTTTAAGAAGAACTCTAGCTGCTATGCATATCATGGACTAGAGATAATGAGACTGTGGTTTAGTCCAGTTTGTTTATTCACTCGCTTATCCATCCAATAATGAGATGACTGAGTGTCAACTCTACATTAGACACTGGGGCTGCATGGTTATCTGGATGAGAGATGATAGGGTCCTGAAGAACACAGAGAGATATGAGGGATAGAAGAGAGCAGTGGGATTGGAGGACATTTAGAAGAAGGTGTTGAAAATTGATGCCTGGTTGCATGTACAGAGGAAGATGTTTAGACTGATCTCTGTTTATTTCTTGAGCTTTTGGGTAGAGAAAATATATATCAGGATATCTGGAAATATCTGGAGTAGGAGCCAGTCTCTTGAGGGAAGAAACTGAATTTATCCTTGAACAAGTCTGAATATAGAGAGGATAAAGCTATGGGAGGTGATGAGATTGCCACATGGGTAGAGTGTGGTTGTATGCCCCAAGGAACACAGCGATTTAAGCTGTTGTAGAGAAAAGGAGGTCAGGAAATGGAATGGAGCAAAAATTATCCTAGAAGAGAATTAAAGAGAGAGTGATGCCTAAGAAGAGAGTGTGGTCCCTATGGCCAAATTATATGAAATCAATAAAGACAAGGACTAAGTAGAGACTTTAGATATGATTAAGACCTCAGATATCACAAGAAATCTAAGAACTATAATTTCCATGAAAAAGGGGAAGTAGAAGCAGGTTTTCTATGAAGTAGGGAATGAATAGGATATGAGAGAAGGTAGCATGGAAAGAGACTAGAGTTTTAGGCAGCAGCTCTTAATTGGGCATGATTATGGTCCCCAGGGTAGGCACAGGCCCTGCAGAAAGTGGTACCTTCCACCCTGTACTCCACCTCAGTCTTGTGGTCTTGTTGGCCAGAGACCCTAACACCATTTCTAGTCTGACAGGAGGAGGACCACATACTGACAATCTTATTTCTCTCAGAATGTGGGGCAAGGTCATCAGAATGAAGGAAGGATGGGAATGGGGCAAAGGTTCAGAATAGCTCTAGAAGGGAATGTGAGCAGGAGCTGACTCAGGACAGTTTGAGAAATGGTGTTGAGAATTCAGCTGAGATCAGAACACATAAATCTGTAGTGGCACCAATCTGTGGGGCTGTGTACTTCTCTCTAACTGTGCTTGGCAGTCTCCACATAGGCATAGAGAAGATGGATTACTGGAGGTTTCGGGAGTTGGAGGTTTGTAGGGGGTATATGGCAGAAGGCAAAGGGTTGAGGAAATTAAAGGTGCTGAAAAGAGAGAGGTTTAAATGATGCACCATAGGGTCCTGGCTCAGTAGGGAAGGAAACAAAGCCAGAGGGGGCTGATAGACTAGCAGAAAATGGGGGATCAAGGGAATAGAGGTCTCATTAAGGTCAAAATGGTGCTAAAAAGTTGGAATAGGGTGTGAGAGAACTGGCCTCTTTCTCTTCATCCCAGTTTCTGCATGACTGTAATTAGTACTGCTGTCATGGCTGTCCCTAGTGTACATTTTAATGACTGAAAACATTATTACAAATGAGTACTAAATGTGCCATTAAAATAGTTCTGTTCTACATTCGAGTATGCTCAACAAAACATACCAGACTCAAATGACTATTGGAATGAGAAAGAAAGGAGAAATATCAGGAGCCAGTCAAAAAAAAAAAAAACAAAAAAACAAAAAACCAAAACCCGAAGTCACTTTTTGTAAATTACTTAAGACCATTAAATAAATTAAGCTGCGGTGGGGTAGAGGCATGCATTTCATGGAGTTCCAATTTAGCAATTACTGTTCTGCAGCAAAATCAATAAAATACACATCCACAGTCATACAAAAAAAAAAAACAAAACATGTCCAAGGGGTCTCAAGATTGGGTTTTAATTCAGAAATATTCATAGATAAGGTCAACTAATAAAAATGTATCAGACTCGGGGCACCTGGGTGGCTCAGTGGGTTAAGCCTCTGCCTTCGGCTCAGGTCATGATCCCAGGGTCCTGGAATCGAGCCCCACATCGGGCTCTCTGCTGGGCAGGGAGCCTGCTTCCCTTCCTCTCTCTCTGGCTGTCTCTCTGCCTACCTGTGATCTCTGTCTGTCAAATAAACAAATAAAATCTTAAAAAAAATGTATCAGGCTCAACACTGGGTTGTAGTTGGTGAAAACTTCATTCTTCTTTTTTCTTTTTAGTATTTCTTTTAATCAGTTATAATACATGGTTCAAAAATCAATATGATATAAAAGGCATACACTGAAAAGTCTCAATCCCACTTAACCCTGTTCTTTTTGATCATGTTTTTATTCCCCCAGTGTTTCCTTATATCAGTCTTAGCAGATACAAATATGTACATTTTTATTTCTTGCCTTTCTGGCAAAGAAGATTGCACACCATAAACACTATTAAGCACCTTGATTTTGTTTCCCATTTAACAATATATCTGAAGATATTTCCCTACAAATTTATAGGCACTAATTTTTTTAACAGCTGTATAATATGCCATGGAATAAATATGTTGTAATTGAACCAATTTTGCTTGGGTAGTTGCCAGTTTTTTCCCCAATATTTCATAAAATAGGTTACTTTGTATAACTCCAGGGTATCTGTAGGGAAAGGGTCAGATGTACGATTGCTGAGTTAAAGGACAAACACATTTGTATTTTGGGCAGCTATTGTCAGATTCCATCCCAAAAAGATTTGTACTTCCCCAAGTTCCCACTAGTGTGAAATGAATTGTTAAGGAAAATAATTTAATGTTAAGTTTATTTGCTAACAACACACTTTGAGGTTAAAAGCAGGTGATTTCTAAAGGTTGCAGGATATTATGAAAATAATGAACACCATGCACAGGGCTAGAGCAGGTACTAATACTTCATCCTAAACCAAATCTATGAAATTGCATATGATGAGTGATGTGGGCACAGGGTGTGACAATGCAGCATCACTGTAACATTTGTAGAGTGATTTTTAACTTACAAAATTCTTTAGCTTTATCTATTTAACATATATTTAGTAAGCATCTACTGCCAGATGAGGGATTTGAGTATTACTCTTTCTCTTTTACATATAAAAGAGCCTTCAAAATTTGCTCACATGTACCCATTAGAAGAATTTTGAAAAATTATACATTTTAAGTATAAACAGAATAGTTGAAAGATTGTATTTTGATAGTAATTATTGGCCTTTTAAATATAATATTCTAAATATTGTGCTTTTAAATAAAATTGTTCTATCACACTTTAAAGTACATCCAATGGGATCTGAGTATTGATTTGAAATCCACCATCACCTATTTAAAAATATATGAATCAACTCTCCTTTAACAGGGCTGAATGTTTACATCATTTATTTTTCTTTTAAACCTGTATTTCCATTCCACTTTTCCCAGATAATTTTATCTTTATGCAATATACTTTATGTATGGAAGTCTCAAAACCCACTGTATCATAATTCTCTGCTACAAAATATGTATATGTATTGATATTTTATTTATTTTTAAAAATATTTTATTTATTTGTTTGAGAGAGAGAGAGAGACAGAGATATTGACAGAGGTAGTAAGAGAGAGAATGAACAAGGAGGAGAAGGAGAAGCTGGCTCTGTCCTGAGGAGTGCTGAGCACAAAGCAGGGCTCAATCCCAGGATCCTGAGATCATGAACTGAGCTGAAGGCATTGGCTTAACTTACTGAACCACCCAGGTGCCCATATACATGAATATTTTTGTTAAATTTTTTTCTCCAACCATCAAGTTTGTAAATGTTGAAATATTGACTGAATTATGATTATTGGTAGTACACAATTGGCTAAAAAACACACATTACACATTTAGATAAATAATTTTAAAACAAATTTTAATTAGGAAATGCATTTCTTATAAGATGGCTAAGCCTATACTTTCTAAATTAGTTCAATTAAATTTTAGTGTAATAGAATCATGAATGTCTCAGCATTGCTAGAAGTGGACAGGCTTCAGCATAATTTTTTATCTTAGTTTTCATTTTTATATATTAAAAAAAATCAATTCTTATAAATGAAAATACTGAAATACTTGTTCAGTAAATAAGAAAATGGGAAGAGAAAAAGTTTTGTTACAGTAACATTTTTTTAATTGTCTGAAATTTTGGTATACCACCCAAATAAAGAACCAAAAACTATTTTCAATGATCCATTGGGTGACAATTAGGTCCTTGTGAAGTGTGGCTGAAAGAAAAGAATAAGAAATAATGACAAATTCAACTATTTTCCAAGTGTCTCTTTGTTTGGCACCCTCAAGATCTTTATGCCCTGGGGTCATTGCACCTTTGGTAAGAATGGAATAAAGAGAAAAGCGTATCTTTTGGGTAAAACAAGAGAAATAAAAGAAGTCAGAAACATCAGCTTGTTCTTTTTTTTCTCTTCTTTTTTATTATGTTCAGGTAGCCACTGTATAGTACATAATTAGTCCTTGATGCAGTGTTCAATGATTCATTAGTTAAATATAACACCCAGTGCTCCTCACAGCACATGCCCTACCCAACACCCATCACCCTGCTACCCCCTCCCCTTACCCTCCTCCCCTCTGAAACCCCCAGATTGTTTCCCTGGGCCCGTAGTTTCTCATGGTTCATCTCCCTCTATGATTTCTCCCTCTTTGGATTTCCCTCCCTTCCCCTATGGTCCTCTGTGCTATTGCTTATGTTCCATATATGAGTGAAATCATATTATAATCGTCTTTCTCTGTTTGACTTAGTTCACTTAACATAATCCTCTCCAGTTCCATCAGTGTTGATCCAAATAATGGGTATTCATCATTTCTGATGGCTGAATAATATTCCATTGTATATAAGGACCACATCTTCTTTCTCCATTCATCTATTGAAGGGCATCTTGGCTCTTTCCACAGTTTGGCGATTGTGACCATTGCTGCTATGAACATTGGGGTGCATATGCCCTTTCTTTTTTAATAAGCTTTCCCTCAGGCAAAATTAGTTTTAGGAAAGAGGATATATATAAAAGTTGAAGATCTGGAACCTAATTCCTTTAAAACCTCCCTGACCACACACAAACCTTGATAAGTTCTTGTATATTTCTGGAGGTACACATAATCCAGTTTAAAGACCTCCTGATATATCTTTCTGCAGAAGAAGTTCAATACCAGGTCACCAGGAACGTGAAAGGCAAGAGTCAAGGAACAGCCTCAAATGAAGGCTGTTAGAAAACCAGGCAAGAGGAGTGTGAAGAGGAGGAGATACACCAGCCAAGGAGAGAGACTTGAAGAAATTTCACTGTGACAATGTTGTAGACTTTTTATGTGGGTTAGTATGAGCATCCCAAGATGAGCCAAGTTTATTAAAATGACTGGAACAAAACATAAAATCACCAGAAAATGCATTTTACCAAGTCTCCTTAGTACATTCCATTACAATCCTTTACTTACATGCCTGCTTCTTATGTTAGGATTTGAGATAGCTAAGAATAAGAAATGATATTCTGGTTAAGATCACAAGCTGTAGAGAGAGAGTACTTTGCCTTGAACCCTGATTCCAACTAGTTTATGAACTCAGGCAAGTTACTTAATTGTTCCAATTATCAATTTTTTGTGTCTGCTAATAATTAAACCTAGCTTGTGTGTTTTTGTGAGAATTAAATAAAATAATCTAAGTAAAGCTATGAGCACAGTGCCAGATCATTCAATATTTATTTAATCAAGAACTCTAATTCAGCTATATATAAATGAATAGGAGGAGAGAGATATGCAAACATACAAGGGCAATAGCACTATACAACAGATGTGTAAAGTAGGTATTAATTCCATTTTACAGATATGGAAGTGAAGGCTATAGGAATTTAAGCTATATGCTTAAGATTACCAACCAGTAAGTAGAGAGCACAAATGACTCAGAATGCTGGATTGCTTATAACTTCTTCAAGTATGTAGTGGCAGTACACTGCTGGGTTCTGTAGACTGAAATATTCTTGGGTTGTTACAGCGGAAAGAATAGTTCTGGATGCTCACTCAGCACCAACTGCAGGCAGCCAAGACTTTTGGTTTTTGGTCTGTGCATGTCTCACCATCTCTGTAGGCTAGGGAGAGCATCCTCCTATGCATGAAGGGCATTCCAAGGTCAACAAAGTGCTTCAGGCTCCATAAAGAAAGCAGCTATATAAATGGGGGTTCTTGTTAAGATAATAAAGCTCAAAAGGCTACTTTTTAAAAGGGAGGTCAGCTGGAGGGTTACCAGGAAAAGCCAGATGCCCCAGATGTGCTATTTAACCTTCAGTTTTCATAAAATATACACATACTGTAGGAATATATCTTTAATTATTTTGCTTTTAGAAAATGATGACTCTAACATTGTTTAAATAAATTAAGTCAATTCCTATTATTAGAAGCAAAGTATCTTACATTTTACAGGTGCTGAGGCTAGTAGGAATGGATTAACCAGAAACCTCATTAAATGCATCACCACTGTTGGCCAAAACGTACAAACTCTTTGGAGTATGATAGGGTTCCAACTGTCTACTGAGTGCATTCATAGTGGAGAGTGGCTCAGTGTATTTCCTTGTTTTGAATAAATTGTGGTATTAAATTCACAGCCTTCCTTCATCAGAAAGGGAAAATGATTTGACCCTCACATTCCTCAGAGCTGAACTCAAACTTTGGAGACATACTTCAAAGCTCTGTAAATAATATGAGTAACACTTTGGACCCTTCTGAGGTGGGAGGGAAATTCCCTTTCTGAAGAACACCCAAGTCTTTAAAAAGAAATGGTCAGGTTTAAATATCTCACTGTTTTTCTTGTTTGAGGCTCCATGCTGAGGATTTTATTTTCCTTTGCAAAGCTTATGCTGCCCGAGCCCTTTTCTCAGAGGTTGGCTGGCGTTGGTGCGCAGGGCTGCTTGCAGGTTCCTTGGAGCAAGTTTATTTGAAGTGTGGCTGCAGCCGGGTTGAAGATTCCATTATGATGCGGGAGGCTCCCTAAATTTGGAATATCAATGGCACTTCAAAGGGCTGGAGCTGCGAATTAGCAGTCTGGCTTCTTCTCAGGCCCCAGAATAGAATAAAATAACCCACCAAGAGATGTGTTTCAAGATAAGAAATAGGGGGAATTCTCTTCAAGGGCTCTAATTGTAAAGTGGGCACGCTTGTGTCTTTATAGATGACATGGCCTCTCTTTGGGCACAGGAGATTGTCATGGATTTTGCAGAAGCCCCTCAAGGATCCCATACTGAAATCTTAAACATAGTCCTGGACACCTTCCCAAACTGTCAAACCTCTCAAATCCATTAACATTAACCCCCTATTGAAAAGAGTAGCCTTAGGAGAAGGATAACTCAAAACTGCTTAGCCTAATTTATTTATTTCCAAAAGGCCAAACACCATATTAATCTCCAGATTTTCTAATCTTAAGATTTTTTTTTTCCTCTAAAATCCCATTCTTTATTTTTCTCTACCTCTGTCTGCACTTATAGCAAAAATAGGGGAGAAAGAAAGTTAGGGCTTTTGTTCACCCAAGTCTCTAATATGAGTCAGCATCAATCTGGCGATAGGCAGGCCAGCAAAACAAAACAAAACAAAACAAAACAAAACCAAACCAAACCAAACCATGAGCCCTCTTATCAACTTGCTACATGATTATGTTAAACTTAAAGTGGCTCTAGAATGACAGCACTTCAACTCAGAGCACTAAACTTTGCACCTCTAGGAATGACTACCCTATGCCTGCACCGCACTCTCCAATTGTACTTAAAATTAAATGAAAACTGTGTATACTGGGGAGGCCCTAGATTGGGAGTATAGTACTGATCTGTGCCTGGCTAGTGGTCATGGTCATGGTAATTTCTGCATTCTTGGTGTTTTTCTAATGCCTTGAACATTGTTTTGGCTGCCACCCTTCTCCCCTTTAGAAAGGGGGTATACCTTCACAGTCAAGACAAGGGAGTGGATGTGCCCTGGACTGGGACTTACGTACAACCAGGGTGATCGTTTGACCTCTGTCATTTTCTGATTTTCTCCCTCACACGTGACTTCCTGTCGGCTGGGTTGACTGGCAGTGCCATTATAGTGAATAGTCTCCTTTTAATGGGGCTGCTTCCTGTCTTCATTCATTTATGCTATTTGTCTGGCTCCTGAAGGCACTTTTGATCTGCAGCTTTTAGCTCAGAATCTCAACTCTAGGCCTTAATTCTGCTGGTTTTACCTGTTAATGCTTGTTCTTTTTTTTTTCTTGCATAAGGTTTAATTTTTATTTTTTTATAAACAAATTTTTATCCCCAGGGGTACATGTCTGTGAATCGCCAGGTTTACACACTTCACAGCACTAACCATAGCACATACCCTCCCCAACCCAATGTCCATTACCCCACCCCCCTTTCCCGACCCCCTCCCCCCCGCAACCCTCAGTTTGTTTTGTGAGATTAAGAGTCACTTATGGTT
>PISX010030224.1:0-18931 GCA_004024625.1 Mellivora capensis | reverse complement strand
AGGTAAGTGTCCCCGGATCTGCTGCTTGTTCTGTCCCTGCCTGAAGAGCAGTGGCCCTATGGTGTCTCAGATCACAGTTTAAGGGAACCTGGAGCAGAGAGCTCACTCCTCGGCTCTGTCTCTTTTGCCGGCTTCCCCGCTCTGATACCTGGGGGCTCTGCTGCACTCAGACACCCCTGGTCTTTCTGTGACCCTGCAGGTCCTGAGGCCACACTGTCCCCACGAGGGCCACCCCCCAGCCCCCTGCCCCCCCGGCTTAGTCTCTGGAGTGACGTCCCTCAGTGGAGCGGACTCTAAAAGTCCTGTTTTTGTGCTGCGCTGCTCCACTGCTTGCGGGAGCCGCCCCTCCCCTCCCAGCCTCTCTTCCCGTATGTCACCGCGGATTCACTTCTCCGCTCGTCCTACCTTCTGGAAAGTGGTCAATTTTCTGTTCCTGGAATTTGCTGCTCTTCTTCTCTTCTATCTCCTGTTGAGTTTGTAGGTGTTCAGAACGGTTTGATAACTGTCTAGCTGAACTCCTGGGACCCGACGATACTTAGGTCTCTCACTTCTCCATCATCTTGCTCCTTCCTCCGATATGGACATTTTCTTCTTAGATGGTTGTTACACAGTTAGGTAGAGTAGGAATTGATGGAATGAAGCCCACACATTGAGTGCTTGCTGTGTAACCACACTCTGGCGGCATGTCACGGTTTCTGTCCTTGGCCCTGACTTGCTCCTAATCTTAGTTATCAGTGCACTTGATGAGAACAGAAACGTGCAAAAGAGTATAGATTCTGGAGGCAGATTGCCTAATTTTGAATTCTGGCTCTGCTGCTTATGAGCTCCCTGTGACCTTAGGCAGCTTACTTAACTGTTTTATGCCTCAGTTTCTTTCTCTGTTAAGTGAGAATAATCATGATAGCCATTTCATCACTTTATTATGAATGTTCAGTGAGTTAAAAATGTCTAAAATGCTTAGAATGAGGACTGGCACACAAGAAGCACTAAGTGTTAGCTAAGACCAACATCAGTAATGGTTACATACCGAAGACACACCACATTTACTGAAGAACGGAAGTTGGGAGAAACAACGATATTGTGAAGTATAAACTAATGTAGCTGATCGAAATGAAGAAGATGAGATTGCACACAGACAAATAAAAGATCCCATATTCGAATCCTCAAAAGCCAATTGGAGTAGAGTTGACTTCATTTATTCATTGGCTTTGAAGTCCCAGCTACATGCCAGACACAATCTAATGTGCTGTTTAAGAGAAAGAACCAGAGTTAGAAGGAGTTTTGTTTTGTTTTGTTTTTAAAGATTTTATTTATTTATTTGACAGAGATCATAAGTAGACAGAGAGGCAGGCAGAGAGAGAGGAAGGGAAGCAGGCTTCCCGCTGAGCAGAGAGCCCAATGCGGGGCTTGATCCCAAGACCCTAGGACCATGACCTGAGCCGAAGGCAGAGGATTTAACCCACTGAGCCACCCAGGTGCCCCTGAAGGAGTTTTAATTTAAGGTTGCATCAGTGGGATCAGGAGCATGTTCTCCAGACCGAGTCATCTGCTGCCCCAGTCAACCACCTTGAGCTGCGGATTCAGTTCTAGCTGCCACATTCCAAGAGAGACATTGGCCAATTGCCAGGTGTTCAAAGACAACCAGTCAGCATGGCCTGGGGATTAGGAACTGTGACTTGTACCGAAGGGTGAAGGAATCAGCGACAAGTGGGCTGGAAAGAATAAGCATGAGAAGGCTAGCAATAAATTTTCTAGAACAGTCCAAGTTTATGGCTACTGTCATAGCGTAAATGCAAATTGTGTTCTAGTTCATACCTAAAACGTGCCCCAATTTAGACAATAAAAATAGGATCTCTCTAATGATGACTTTCAAACATCTTAGATGTTTCAATGAGGATGACTTAGACTTATTCCTTAACCAGTCTCCTATTTATATGTGACAGCAGTGTAACTTGAAATATCTTAAATAAGAGGGCTTATGGGGGGATGCCTGGCTGACTCAGTTAAGCATCTGCCTTCAGCTCAGGTCATGATCTCAGGGTCCTAGGATCAAACCCCGCACTGGGCTCCCTGCTCAGTGGGGAGTCTTCTCCCTCTCCCTCTCCCCTTCCCCCGCTTGTGCATTCTCTCTCAAATAAATAAATAAAATCTTTAAAAAGAGAAAACAAAAGAGGCCTTCTTGGCTCACAGAACCAAATGGCGGCAAAGGCAGAAGCAGAGTTGCCCATGGAGGGAACTAGAACCAGGGAGTTTTCTTTCTGTTTTTCTCCCTTCTCTCCCTTACTCTGCTCCTTACTTTTGCAACAGACTTCATATTCTCCTACTGCTGCAGGGTGCTCCAAATTGCTATTTATCAAGCTTAGCAACCAGAGAGAAAAGGAGGCTCTTTACTGTCAGGTTAGCCAGGAAAGGACTTTGCCTCAGTGTGTCTGGGTCAGGGGCAAGGTGAGGGGTAGCGCGGGGAGGCAGGCAGGGCAGACTAAAATACTAACCACTATAAGCTGCTATCAGCCAGTGAAAGACACACAGAAACAGACTCGAGCTCAGTGTGATTATAAAGGCCACCTCTTAAAGATGAGTTTCTGATCACAGGAGGTGTTTAATTATCAGGTGGGTGACATGTGTAAAAGGGTTCATGGTTTGAGTTAAGAATTTGGCTAGACAGTGTTTAAATTTCCATACAATCCCAAGATACCTTCCCTCCATAAAATTTCCTTATGTTTTTGCATACTTCATTACAAAGAATTGAAGTTCCTTGTGTAAGAAATGGAATAATCACCACTTTTTAAAATTGTATGGAATTCCAAGGGGCCCAAAATGTACTGCAGAACTAGTGGAACTGACCCAATGAAGCTACATAATAAATTTAAAGCATATTCTCTAGGGATCTTTTGTGTTCTGCAATTCTGTGATTTCAGAAAACCAGTCATAGCAAAGGGAGACCATTTGCTTCTGTAGTACTGAGCATAACTCAGATTATCCCAAACTCACTTTGAGTACTAGAGGCACGGAAAGATTTCTGAACTGACAGTGGTGAGATTTGTCGTAAATAATGAAATATGTAGGAAATGAAAATATTAATTAGGGATTTCACAGTCTCTCTCTGAAAACTTTATTCGGTCTGTTCTTAACAATTACAAAGCAGAGAGATACTATAGTGATATATGCTGTGTTACACAGAAATATATGCTATTTTTTATAATCCAATGGGAATGTATTCTCCAAACAAGTAACCAGCTGCCCTGGTCAACCACACCTTGAGACCTTGATTCAAATGTAAATTATATATATAATTGTGTATGTATGCTGTATTATGTGCTGAGTAATGGGTGCTCTATTACTAAGGCTGTGTAGGGGAGGAAAAGTTTTCCTCTACCCTCCAAGGTCCCTGGCTGGGGCTAAAAACTAAACTGACAAAGACAGATTAGCAGGAGAAAAAGACACCCATTTATTTAATATAAGTTTTACGAGACAGGGGTGTCTTCTTGAGGAAATGAGGACCCAAAGAAGGAGCCGTGTATTTTAATGCTAGGTCTGATGAAAGGTGACGTCATGGAGGAATACGGTAGGTTGAGGAATATGAGGGTTCCTTATAAGGAACCGTATAAGGAATAAGGTTAAGGAACATGAGGGAGGCGTAATAAACTGGGGAAACCCTGTTTGTTCGGGTTCTTCCTGGCATCCCTTTGTCTTCAGAGATAAGGATGCTCTTTTCCTCTGGATGTGGGAAGGGCACCCTTTCACTTGGGGTTTTATGACCTGGTTCAGGGGAGAACGGAAGGAAGGTAATACAAGTAACCTGTCTCTGCTGTTTTCTCAAAACTCCTTCAACTTAAAATATTTAATATGCCGAGGTGCCGTATTTTGGATAGCAAGTCCTGAACCCCATCATTCTGCCATCTGAAACTTTTCCCGAAATTTCCCAGTTCAGAAACTGAGCAGATTTCCTCATAACCCATCACACTAGTCTCTTAATCTTACGTATTTCCATGAAAACAAAGCTTCGTGTTTAGAACAAACTAGAAACTCAGTTTTTAAGTCCAGAGGGCAGTAAGTCAAGAAGATTTCTAGATGTTGGACTCAAAGCATCTTCTGGAGTGAAGGCAGACAGTGGTACTCCAACAGATTTTTTTTTGGCTTGCAGTTTGAATGCCTCTAGTGATCTCATCAGGGAGGACAGCTTCAGCTTACAGGGCTGAAGGAAAACCCACAGTTTTAATTTTTACTGATTCCAAATCAGAAGGGTAGAAGGAAAAGTGGAAATGTTCATTTGGAGAGTTACAGCCAGATATCAGAGGAAATTAGAATTAAGGATTCAGTCCAGTGTAGAGATAGGTAACAAAACCTGAAATACAATAGGCAAAAAGACTACAGTTTAATACCCAAAAGACTGCTATAGTTTTCCAACTGAAATATGTATTTTTTTCTCTACAGTCTCCTCCATTTCTATCAAAGATGATCAAAGTAAGACTAATTTGTTTGCCAAATAAATCTAGTCTCATTTAATGTGTTCTGATTGCTTGTGGAAGTGCAGGCAAAATAATAATTGAATGGTTGGCTTCTTTTGGAGGCGGGCAAGGGGGGGTCTGCCTTGTTGGGACTTTTCATAAAGAATCTCAGATTGAACTTTTTTTTTTTTTAAGATTTTATTTATTTATTTGACAGACAGAGATCACAAGGAGGCAGAGAGAGAGAGAGAGGAGGAAGCAGGCTCCCTGCTGAGCAGAGAGCCCGATGTGGGGCTCGATCCCAGGACCCTGAGATCATGACCTGAACTGAAGGCAGAGACTTTAACCCACTGAGCCATCCAGGCGCCCCTCAGATTAGACTTTTAAAAGCCTCTTGAAATTTCGAAGCCAAGCCAAGTATACTCCATCAGACTAGGCCTGTAATACCTATGAATTTTGGTGAATTCTTCTCTTCCTGTCTCCTGAATATTATTCAGTTCCTGGGTCTGCCATGAGGTGAATTTCCTTACTCAACTGGTAAGGATAGAAACCCTGAAAAAAAGGTATCAGGTGATTTTTTTCAAGGGGTTTTTTTTGCTTCCATAAGGTCAACCTTAGTTGCCTAAAGGTGTCTGGTGGTATCTTATTCTATGCACATTATTCTCAAATATACCATTCTAGTCAGAGCCCTGATAAGATAAGCAATGTTTCCAATTGCATCCTATTACAAGGACACAAAATCTACAAAAATAGGTTATTGAACTTATGCAAATATATATATTGCCATGACAATAAGAATACTTAAGAGTTTCTGAATTCTGGAGGGACCAGGTAAGAAGAAAAAGTAATGATTTCATCTTTGTTCACAAAGGCATACTTCACCAAACTCCTGTAAGTTACAGATGGCTTCGGAGAAAAGAGAAAAGATTTCCTTAAACCTGGAAAACAAAATACTAAAGAACCAGTAATGTTTCAAATAAAAAGTTATAAAAATCATAATTTTCCTCACCAGTCCATTCAGTTCCCTGTAATTAATTCTTATTCTGCTTGATCTTGAATTAGCAGTTCTATGAATTCATCAGCCTCTTCATTAATTCTAGAAATTCTCGTTCAGTCTAGTGGAATAGTCTCAGTGTTACGCCAGTGACTCTGTGGGAGAGCCCTGTCACCTGTACTTCATTGCAAGTGCTTTCACAGACCCAGTAAGTCAATAACTGCCTGTGAATGACAAATGGCTTAAAAAGGGCCACGGTTAAAGATCTGATAAGAGTACATTGGATAAGGAAGTTTAGTTATTTCTGTGACATACAACATTTTCATGTAGTAATTGGGCAATGAGGGTACGGACAAATGTCTATGAACTTCATGTAATTTCTCGAATATCCATACGCCTATAACCAACAAAGGTTTAGCCTCACTTCCTATCTGGTGTTGCTCCCCATGTAATTTAACATGCCAAATAAACCTAATTAATGTTCCCATTTCTCTTGTAGACGGTAAGAGAAGAATCTTTTGAGATTTCCCAGAGATTCTCTGAGAGATCTCAAAGTTAGTTTGAGGTCAAATGACCCCATTTCATGTTGATTTGGAGAAACTGTACATCATGTCCAGGGTCAGACTTGTTGAAACACCTTATTATAAAATTATCTGTTTAACCGAAGTGGCATAAAATACTTCAAAGATAAATACATATGGCTGTATTGTAGGAATGTTAAAAAAAGAAAGAAACACCTTTGCTCTTTAATGTTGAGAAGGTTGGGGTTTGTTTTTTTTTAACTAATCAAAGACCTGATAAAGACAACACAAAGATAGGAAAATATTTTAAGACACAAAATCTTGGTTTCTCAAAGAAATTACTTAAAAGGTTTAAAAAACCTTTAGTTTTGTTTTTGTTTGTAATTTCTTAATCTAAGAAAAGCCTTTTGTTTTAGCAGAGAGAAACCAAATTCTAGTTTTCTAGTTTTGCACCAATGTAATTTGATATTTAGGTCCATTTAAAAAAAAAAAGAAAGAAAAGAATTTGTAAACAAAACTATTCTATCTTAGCAGCTTAACCGCATAGAAAACTCCTTTTTTGCAACTGCTTACAATTTTCTTTTTTAATCCATTCAGTTTTTGTCCTATACTTTTTCTTCTTTTCATTCTGGAACAACTAGTCATTCTATTTTACCTTGCTGAAACACATCTTATTTTCCTTGCATATAGAGGGGGTTTCTCTTACCCTTATTATTCTTATTAGTCTCATTTATATACATTAATTCAAATTTTTAATCAGTAATCTTTCTTTTTCGGTGAAAAGTAGGAAGTAAGAAATTTTGAACTGACATATATCATCCTGGAGCTAATTTATTAATATATCACTTCATACTTTCCAGAGGCATATGTCTTTTTCACTGTAAAATTTATCATGTTTATTAAATGACCCAAATATATCTAGCTTCTCTATACTATATAAAAACAAAATGCTAAAGATAGATAAACTTATAATCAGTCATCAATATTTTAATGTTTTACCTTATTTAGAAATAATCTCTACATTCAAATGAATCTTAATCTTTTGTCCTAACTTTGTATAGCTTTAAGGTTTAAAGTCATCAAAAAGATTTTTGAAATTTTTTAAATTGACATTATAAAACATAATTTTGCTGAAAAGTTCATTTCCAAACTTTTATCCCACTTACACCCACTTGATTTACTTGTTTTTAACAACTATATTTGAATAACTTATGAAAATTTCATGAGACAAAGTTAGCCATCTTCTTATTTTTCTCATTGACAAAGCAGCAAAGTATCAAAATATCATTGAAGCAGAAAACCTAAAAAGTTAAACATATGGTTCTTCCCTCTTTTATTTTTTGACTGCTATGCTTGACATGCATCAAGCAATTCGTTTTTATTGTACATTTTGTTCCTAGGTTGGGTTTATAGTTTTATCATCTTAAACATCTAGCAGAGATAACATAGGTTTGTTTGAATAGTAAAACTAAGAAGAAAAATGTATGTTTGCATTGTATGTGAGGCAGAGAACTCTGAAGACATGCGTGTTTTTATCATATGAACAATTTAAAAACTAGCTCTATTTGTCAAAGATTATCCTAGATCATGTGAACTTGAGAAAACATTTGGGTTAGTTGCTGTCTTACTGAGAGTTTTAGAAATACTTAATTTGTGTGAGTGCTCATTTATATCTAAGCCAATTTGAGTAGAACTTTTTCAGGGAATTTTATAAATAAATTTGGATATATGTGTGTGTGTGTGTGTGTGTGTGTACACACACACATATGGACAATAGAAATGGAAGCCTTATCGCTTTTGTTTTAAAATTTTAGCCATGTGTCAGGTACCTGACATGTGTCACATCTGAAATCTAATGTTAATATTTAAATGTCCTTTTTTGTCTTAAATACAGGACAGTTCTGTTTCTAGTACTCTATCTTTTATAATATCAGCAAGCATCCTGAGACAAATAAGGGGGGTTTGGGGATTGGTATGGATAGGTGGGCTCTGAATTGCTTCATGGGCCAAGTTTCTGGTTTTATAAAAGACAAAGCCAGTTGTTTCTAATTCTTAAAGAATTGGTCATTGCCTGAGTGATATCAAGGGGCCGGCCCACCCGTCCATTATCTTAATTACCTTCAACTTTGCTTCTTTCTATCCGAGAGAAGCTTTCCAAATAAGATGTTCTAGATTCAGAACCATGTGTCCTTTGGAATGTTTTAATAAATTGTTCTCTGTAGGCTTCAGAATGTTCTTTCCCTCTAAAAACATAGTTCCATTTAGCTTAGGAGAAAGGGCTTTTAAAAAATAGTTTTTATCAAGCTCTGGGTATCAGCCTCCATTTTAGCCAAGTTTTGACCACAGAAGTCTTTTTAAAAAATTAAGTATTTAAACCAAACTTACATCTATCGAGTAACTTGAAACCAAAAGCAGCATTTAACCAGAAATGCAAGAGGCAGCCCCAAAGAAGGTGCAAAAGATGTCACCCTCCCAAGATCCAGAACCATTCTCAAAGATAGCCAGAAGAAAGACAGACTTAGACAATTTTCTTGACAACTGGCAACAGCTTTCCTGTATTAACTGCAAAGGGAGTGCGACCCACCTTCTGTCTGGACATATTTTGGGATCTCCAGTCTGACAACTGGCCAAATGCACACACAAAACCAGCACTTGTATGACCTGAAGGGTACAAAGCTAAGCCAAGGAAGCAAAAGGAGATACGAGCAGAAAAACAGTAACTGTCCCTGGGAGGGAAGGAATTGATAATCACAATCCAAAGAACTCACTCTTAGACAATCCAGAGTCACAATCCAAAGAAGTAATTTTTAGACAAATGTTTTTCTTCTGCCAATTTGAATTTGGAAAGAAAAAGACTCTTAACACCTTTACTCAGCCAGCCCCCATAGACAGAGATCCAAGAGACTGACATGGTCAGAACTCTTACCTTGCACCAGCGCTGTCTGAGATCCAGGATCTCTTAACTGCAGCTTTTGGACTGAGCAAGGAGTCTTCAAGTGAGCATTTTACATGTGAGTACCAGAAACTATAGAGGAAAAAATTTCCTTGACTCTCTTAGACTCTCTGCCTGGGTCTAAAAATTAACCTGATAAGGACAGAGTAATAGGAGAAATGCAACAGATTTACTGTAAATTTTACATGACCTAGGATCTTCATAAGGAAATGAAGACTTGAATAAACAGTATTATGTTGGTTTGATGAAGAGTGGGCAGCTGTGGAGAAGTCAGAAGGGCTAAGGAGTATGAAGTAAGTGTAGTAGGTGGGGAAACTTTGATTCTGCTCAGTATCTTTTTGTCTTCAGAGATAAGGATGCTCCTTTCTGCCAGGTCAGGGAGGGCACCTCTCACATGAAGGTTTTATGACGTTTCGGTGAAGAAGGGAAGGTCAGAGTGATCTTCCGTGCTTTTGCTATTTTCTCAAACTCCTTCAGCTTAAAATGTTTAAAATGTCAAGGCACCAGGTTTTGGGGGAGGTACCATGTCCTGAACCCCATCAGCTGCTGTAAGAAAATACCACAGATTTGGTAGTTTAAACAACAGAAATGTATTTCCTCATAGTTCTAGAGGCTAGAAGTTTGAGATCAAGGTGTAGCCAGGATTGGTTTCTTCTGAATCCCCTCTCCTCGGCTTGTAGGTGGCCATCTCCTTGCTGTGTCTTCATATGGCCTTTTCTTTCTGTGGATGTGCCTTCTTGGTGTCTCCTTGTATGTCCTAATTGCCTCTTGTCATAAGTTCACTGGTCCAATTGGATTAGGATCCAGACTAATGACCTCATTTGACTTAATCACCTCTCAAAAGACCCTAGCTCTGAACACAATCTTATTCTGAGGGGGAGGGGTCGACTTCAACATTTTTTTTATTTTTATTTTTTTTAGGGAAGGGGAGAGGAATAATTTAGCCTGTAGCATATGCTTAACCACATTGTCAGAATTTCTTTCACAGAGATAATTTACATTTTTTTCTGATTTGCTTCGAGTCCATTTTTTCCTCCTGTCCCACCTTCTGTGGGGATGAAAAATAGAATATTAGTCCCCAAACAATAACCTTCCATTGGTCTGTGTGCGATACTCCCATCTCCTCCTCAGCTGACTGTTTTATTCCTTTCACTTCTTTCTGTATGTCCTACCTTCCAGCTCAGAGAACTACTTCATGGTGCTCCAGTGCTGCATTCCTACCGAGTGAGCCGAAGCTCAGGCTTGTTTTCTTGTCAGAGAGAGCTACTATATTAAAGCTTCCCTGTTTCTCTCATGGTTTGGTGTGACTCCTACATTAACATGGTTGCTCTAGGTCTTACTTATTATATACTCTTTTACCTAAAAGAATCTTGGTGAAATTTCAATGATAATTATCCTTAAGGTTCTTCTGCAATCTGTTGGAGTGATTTTGGGATTCTTCTTGACAGTCGAATGAGGTGATATCCTTTTATCCATAAAACATAAGCCACTGATTGTGATCAGTTCTATCCTCCCAACTCGATACTAGAGGAAACTGAGCCCCAGGAAGGTCACGTAAATTGCTACAGCTACATATCTAAAAGGTGACAAAGTTTCATTTTTTTAACTAGTATGTCTGGCTACAGAACTTAGGATCTTCCTACTCTGTCCTGTAGCAGCAGCATCTCTGAGATACCCATTCTGTATTTCAACCATTTTCCCAGGAAAATGGAGCTCAGAATTAATGATCTGAGGACATCTTTTCCTTTGTATGCCATCTCTAGTCAGCCACTGTGTCCTCCTCATTTTCCCTTCACGGTTTTACTTTGCATCTAGTTCTTTTTACTGCCAACATCAAACTCGGGCCCTGTCTTACTTACCTGTTGCCCATTTGAGAACCTCCTGATTTGTCTTTTAGTTGGTCTCTCTCTTCACCAATCACTTCTGCTTCTAAGGCAACTTTTCATCCTGTGGGTCCCCTCTCCCATGGCTCCCTTTCCTTTTCATTACCTATGGAAGTGTTAGGGACCCTGATGTTCCTTCAGAATTCCTTATTGAAGTCCTTGGCCGCAATGTGACTGTGCCTGGAGATGCGGCCTTTATGGGGGTAATTAAGGCTAAATGAGGACACAAGAGTAGGGTCCTGATCTAATATCCATGATGTTCTTACAAGAAGAGAAAGAGACAGACATGGTCTCACACTGAGGCAAGGTCATGGGAACATACATCACGCAGTTGACAGCCTGTCGGTCAGAGAGAATCTTCAGGATAAACCAAACCTGCCATCAAGATGTCAACACCTTGCTCTTGGTCTTCCAGCCTCTTACTTTGAGAAACACACTTCTGATTTAGTCGCCCAGTCTGCAGTATATTGCATGCAGCCCCAGCCAACAAGGGCAGGAAGGAAGTGTGAGTTCCTCACTCAAAAACCAAAATTTGAATACCTTCTTTTCACCTCGCTCATTAAAGTGCTTCCCATTTCGAAGAAATCTCTCAACATGGTTCTTTCTTCCCCAGGCTTTTGTTTCTTCCTCTCCTGGTTTACTTATCTAGAGCCTGTCTACCTTTTAGGAATAAAGTCTAGTCTACCTCCTGCATCCTGACTGTGAACCCTGATGGGAACTATGTCTCCAAATTAGTATCTCCTGAACGACCTCATGTGGTATCTGGCTCAGATGCCTAACAAGTGTCTATTGATTGAGTCATTAATTTATCTAGATTATCATGATCTTTTTGAGAGCTGCTCTTTTACTGAAATCCCCTGGCTGTTTTGTAGAACCCACAGTTATAAAGTAGGATAGCCCAGATGATGACAACAGCCTTGCCTTCTAGAAGTGTAGACTGTCATCCAGAGAAAAATGCACTCCAACCCACAATATTTGGAAACAGTGGAATTGTGAAACAAATTCCTTCCCAATAATGGGCCTTTCTGCCATAATTTTCCATTTTCCAACTAACACTGGGGTACTCACCCATAGTAACAACACTTCACACACACACACACACACACACACACACACACGTACGTCTGCCCTTCACAACATGGCAAGAGACAATCAGTAACATTCTCCTCCTAAGTCATATCTAGAAGGGCACGTGGAAACTATGCCTCATTTTCAAAAAATTTTATTTATTTATTTATTTATTAGCTCTGCTGACACTTAAACAGTTTCTGGGGGAAAAAATTATTTGGGGCAAAGGGGAGAAGCTCTTTTCTTCTTTTTCAACTTGGGGTTAAAATAATAGGAAACTTCTTTCACTCAGCTCTCCAGCTTCTGTGATTATCTGCTATTAAAGACTGGAGATGAAGCTTCCCTTCCATCTTTCTTTTCCCTATGAAACCTAAAGGCTTAAGCATCCCCACCGGCTGGTTTAGGTACGGGTAGTTAAGGAAGTTGTTTAGAAGCTTGTTAAGTCCTTCCTCAAAGCCCGAGAATAGAATGTACTTTCCCCTCCTCAGCCTTAACAAAGAAACCCAGTCATTAACATAGGAAAGCCTCCTGTTTGCATTTTTTAACAGCTGACATTTGTACCTTTTGGAGGAAAGTGAAGGGCATCTCATTGCCTCCTTGTTTAAATCAGCCTGGAAATAATGGGGATGATAGGAAAGCCGGGCTAATTTCCTTTGTCTCCTATTCAGCAGATAATGGTGGTCTGTGTGGGGTGTTAAAGGCCAGGCTGCAGCAGTGACCTGGAGATGACTTCATTCTTCCGAGGTTTATCAAAGGCTCCTGTCAGTCAAACTCACGCTGGGAGACTGGGGGATGGCCATCTGGTTCCTTGTTCTGCAGAGAGGAGAAAGGAGAGCCAGGAGGTGAAAAAAATCTCAGCTCTGAGCCAGGTAGAAGGGCGATGCACTTGGAGATGGGTTTAGCAACTCTTACACACAGATGCACGGAAGAAATCAATGTCGGAGTGTGTGTGTGAGAGGGAGAGACAGAGACAGAGGGACAGGCAGAGAGACAGAGGCGAACACAAAGAGGTATGACAGTCCTGGCCGCTGGGAAGAGGAAGAGAGGCAGGGAGGCTGGGACGGAGACTCTTATTTAAGCCACTGTGATCATCTTGAATGGATTTTAAGTGGAAAGACTGAAGGTCACTCCTGCTGCTCAGGGCGCAGAGAAACCTCTGAATTGTGTCCCCGCCTGTGGGGAGGAAGGGAGTAAGTGGCTCACAGCAGGGAGCTGATTTAATTTAAAGCACGGTGTTTCTGTTCTGAAGCCCGACTTCTTTCATCCTAGCCATGCTGATTACAAGCACTAACAAGGTATTACAAGAGTGCTACCAGGAAAACTTCACCCCCACCCCTCACCCCAACTCACTTCTGGCCAACCAGGATTTCCTGGGGCCACGTAGTAGGGCTCCCCACGGGGCAGCCTTCTGGGATCTGGAAGCACCCAGGCTTGGGTCTGGGTTAATGTGGGGATTCCTACCAGCAGCTGCAATTTACACAGCCATGGGAAACACAACATCTTTACCCTGGACTGTATGGAAGGAAGGAGGCTCTAACACTTCAGAGCTCTTTAAGGACGGACGGAGGCTTGCTCACCTTCTCTCCATCCTTCCTCCGTTCCTCCTTCCTTCCTACTCTGATAAAACACACACACACAATTATTTTTTTTTTGGCCATTTCAACCATTTGTAAGCATACAGTTAGGTAATATTAAGTACAGTCTCATTGCTCTATGCAACCGTCCACCACCATCTGTCTGTGGATCTCTTCATCTTTCCAGGCTGAAGCTCCATTTCCAAACACTAACTCCCCCGTTCCCCCTTTTCCCCAGACCTTGGCCAACACCATTCTGCTGTCTCAGTGAATTGAATAGCTGTGAGCACCTCCTATGAGAAGAGGCACACAACAATCATCCCTTTGTAACTGGCTTCTTTCACCCAGCAGGTTTTCAGGGTTGATCCATATTGTAGCGTGTGTCAGAATGTCTTTCCTTCTGAACACTATTCCATTGTCCGGTAGACCACATTTTATCCTCTTCATCCACGAAGACTTTTAAACTGTGCTGTTCTCCCATGTCTGCCCTCTCCTTCCAACATCAAATGAAGCCAGTACCTTCCAAATACTATTCGTTCTGTAGACGTTAACAAGGGGAATGAAGACAGGCTTACCAAGTCAATCCTTTAGCCGCTGTCAGCCTATGTCTGACCTCACTCTTGAGTGTACAGTCCTGTCATGAAAATGGGGCTGCACGTGTGGTTGGTTTTCTGTCTCTTTCAAGTGGGAAGGGCCTTCGATCCAAACAGAGCATGGAGGAAAACTAAAGGATGGGTGAAGAGGGAATATTCCTGCTCTGTAAAAAATAAAAACAAAAAATGCTCTTACTATAGAGACTTCTAAAACACACAGAAGTGGAAAGGCTCATCTGAGGAAATTCCCAAGAACTGCTCTGCCCTTGGAATCAATTACTGACACGTGACCAGTATTTTTCCATTTTCATCCCTCATACTTCCTCCCGATTCCAGGTCGGTGTTCTTCCCCTAGCTTTTTTTATTATAATTTTTAATTTTTTTATTAACATATATTATTAGCCCCAGGGGTACAGGTCTGTGAATCGCCAGGTTGATACACTTCACAGCACTCACCATAGCACATACCTTCCCCAGTGTCCATAACCCCACCCCCCTCTTCCTACTCCCCTAACTTTTTATTTTAAAACTGTTCACACCTACAGAGAAATTTTCAAGAAAAGTATGAAGAGGAGCCATATAACTTAACCTTCACCTAGAATCACTGGTTGTTCACATTTGGCTTTACGTCTATCTATCAGCTAAATATTCATTTCGGTCTTGAACCATTTGAAATTACTTGCACTCATCGTAATACTTTATCTGTTAATATTTCAGCATCTGCCTGACAACAGGGACATTCCCTAGCACACCCACAATCCAGGAGCAGGGCACTTAAAATCTATGCAACATGATTATCTGATAAAGATATCTGTACTCTTTCCCCCAACTGTCTCAGTAGATGTCATTACACCTTGATGTTCCCCTTAGGAAATTCGGTAGGGAAATAGGCATGACATGTTGGTGTTTCTCTGTAGTGTCCCTTAGGCTCCCATCCCTTTTTCTCTTTGATGGCAAAAAGACACTGGAGCGAGAGTCATGCAAAGATGTGGCTCCATCTCTAAGATGGTGAGAAAGAGGATTGTGACTGTTTCTGAATCTGGTGTCGTCTGAGACTCATAAATGTTCACACTGATGTTAGCGGTGCTGGAAAACTGGCGAGTCAACAGCGTCTAGAACCACCCGACAACCGAAGGCCTCTCCTGAGGTATTTTCGAAGCACAAGAATGAGAGGACATTATTACCTACTTCCAGGGAATTAGTCCCACCTTGAGAAGCTTTTCCTTTTCCTGTTTCTGAAGGAAAGGCAGGTTTACCTTCGTCCCTGCAGGGAGCCTATTCTCATGAATGTCCATGTACTTTTGGACTCCCACTAATTAAATCTTGTAAAGCTTTCAAAGGTTAGGACATCTCTTGCTTATATGCAAAGACACTGAACACTGGGCCATCTAGAATATAAGACCCCTAAGTGGCGATGGTCTCTGATTTGTTGAATACTTCCCAGGACCTCATAATCTGTTTGGGGGCACTTAGCTAGTATCATCAGTCTGTGAAGGTGCCCAAACTCAAACCAGTGAGAATGCAAGACTGTTCCTAGTTATATGCTTTGGAGTGTTATGGCTGGTAATGATTCTGTACACGACAGAACCCTGTTACCATGTTAAGGTGTATTGTTTTTGTTACATAATGTTATTTATAATTTTTAAGAGTTAGAAACATCCTTCCATTGAAATGCTCACTTAAATCTTTATAAAGGCCAAATAGACATCTTTAAAAACTATCTAAAAAGAGAATAAAAAAATTCAAAGTTGGCTTTAAGTTTGGCTTTTTGGAAGGAAAAATATACGTATCAGCTGGAACACAGACTTGCCTATTATAAGATAATGGACAATGTTCCTCTGATCTGTGCCCCCACAGTTTAATTAATAATGGAAGAGGATTAGCCTATAATACTTGTGAGATGAAGCCTGGCATTTCAAAGTTTTATTTACCATGTTTGTGTTGGGTGGTTTTGTGGGAACCAAGAAGAAAAATGTTCTGTTCAAATCTGTTTCACTCAGCGGATGATAAAGTCTTGCTGCAGCCTGTCAGCTGGAACGTTAAAAAAAGAATTAAAATAAACCCCCTCCTTTTATTTTTCAAATCAGCCAGCACAGACCCAAGGCTTTACCTGAAAGGACCCTTGCCTAGGTAGCCAGTGTTTTCGACAAGGGCCCGAGGACTCTTGCCACCATATGACTTTCAGACAGACAGGACGGTGAGTCTGTGGGACACTAAAGTCATGACGTGACTCCTGACCAGTGCAGCCAGGGGAAACCCATGTGGCTGGCAGACAAGTGAGGAAAACTTGTCTTCCCGTGAGCTCTCAGGTGGCCCTTGCTTGGCGGGGGTGGGGTGGGAGCGGGGAGAAGTGAGAGGGAGGGATCAAGAGAATACCAACAATTATTTACAGACCTCATGGACCGCGATGCTTTCTGGTTTGCTTGTTAAAATTTATTTATTTCAACAAGCTTTGCTCAACTAAGCCATGAAGTACCTCAAGTGGTTTTATTACCCGTGTGTTGAGACTGACTTTGTCAGTCTTCCTGTCCTTATGCCTCTTCCTGGAAAGCTCATGGGAGGAAAAAAAGGTGCCTTCATTCCACCTGGTGTGTCTTGGAAAATCAAAGTAGTTTTATACAGTCTTTAACTAGTCTCTAACTAACTGCAACATTTTGTAGGCTTCCAGGGTTCATTTTAAGATGAATGTAACATTCATCTTCATGCTTATGTTGGTTTGGTTGACAGGTCTTCTAGTAGGAAGAAGGCTGGGAAGAGCTGGGTATTTGGCAAATATAGAGAATATGGAGGAGTCGGAGGCGGGGTGGGGGGGAGGTCAGTTCCCTTTAAGGAGTAGGGAGGTGGGTCTCTATCTTGACCTTTATCTGTTTGGGATCATTTTATCCCCTGACAATGCTACAGCTGAATCCCAGAGACGCACCAGCAGGACTTCATCCCATGTAACCTGCCTTACCCTCTCCACCAAAAGAAAACACAGAGAAATGTATTTCTTATTACTTATTTCTCTTCTGCAGTAAAATTTTATCTGTTCCAGGTCCCATTCTTCTCATCCAGGAATTACACTGGAAAATAGTAGCAGTAAATGATTATTGAATCAACAGTTTCCAATAAGGTACTGATGGAGTAGGAATAGATCAGTAGCTTCTATCTCCAGAATTCTGAAACTTTAATGGAACTCTACAAGATACAATTGCTACTGTGTTTTACATTAAAGACATGCGTGGTTTAGCAATGACAGCATGGGGGGAAACAAACAAACAAAAAACAATTACAAACATGTGGAAGGCAGTCACCCAGACATTAAGGAACTCAGAATAGCAGTAAGCAGCTGCCATGGGGTCCCAAGACCATGCTTTTCTAACACCAGATTGGATCTTAGTGTCCAAGGCCAAGTTCATCCCACAGGTGCTATGCGTCCAGCTGCAAAGGTTGAAACCAACCCAGTGGAATGTGATGTGGGCCATTACGATGCTGCTCTTCCCAGACATCTGGGACCCTCCAGCTTTGTTCCTGAGAGTCCTATCCTTACACTACATTGAATACCATGGGGATTAGTGGGATAATCAGCATAATTGACCCATTCTGATCCTGGGCATCATATCTCAAGGGGGATCTAGGGCTCAGTACTCTATTAGAACTGGTTTTTAGTTGTCATCCAGATGGATAGCATGGGCTAGGCTACGCTGAGCATCTAAACTCAGCATATGATTGCAAGGGCAGGCAGATAGACATGTGAGCTTAACAGTAAGTCTCAAATTTCAAGGTACCGTGGAAAGGTAGATAGCATTGTACAAAGTCCACTTCAAGTCCACAATCTAGAGAAGCCAGTAATCAGGGAAAAGAAGAGCCATAGAAGGCTTGGAGGGAAGGTCCGAGAGGGCAGATGCCTTAAAGAAGTATAATAAACTTAGTAATTAGAGACTGGATAAAAGCATAAAATCACTGGGGGACCTAGAAGAGATACAGAAACCCACCTTTGGAGAGGTATGACTGCCGAATTTGGGATGGGACCAGCCAGATAGATTTGCCACAGCTACCCCAGGAGATCTTTGCCTCCTGTTTTCCTTAAAATAGGTCCTGGAATTCGGAAGAGAGAGAGTGTGTGGGTTTTCAGTCAAAAACCTCAGTTGCTACATTAGAAGCAAAGAAAGTCGGATATGATATGGATACATATGGCATCTATTACAGAATCCAAATATATTTATTTGGGAATTAGGGTTTTGTGCCCTATGTTCCGCTTTGGAGCTAGGGTCTGGCTTTGCGGTCTCCCCGAAATCATAGCTGATGGGTGAGAAAGAGACTCTGTGCTATGGGCCCACTCCAATAAGCAATGTTTTGGATCTCAAGTCCCTGGCACCTCTTTCTGGACTAGAAGTGTAAGTGACTTTTCAGAGCCTAGAAGGGAAGGCCTCATCAGATGAATATGCCTTCTATAATTCAGGGGACAGGTTTGTCAGGCCAAGCTTTTCTGTGAATTGGTCCTGCCCATCTCATGAGAGGTGGGTCCTATGAAGCAGAAAGATCTGGAGAATCAGCAGTTCCTTTGGTTTCCAAGAAATGTCTCCACCCTTCAGTTGGTTCCGAAAATAACAGTCTGTTTCACTTGAAAAGGGAATGCATGCTGAGTTCTCTTCTCAGCTTATAAATTATGCTGTATTAACACTGGCAACAGTTTCGTTTTCGCTGTGTAAACATGAGGCAGCACAGAATGGGAAGGGGGTTGGAAGGGCCGGTTGCCAGGCCCCAGCAGAGACGTGTGAGCAGCAGTTCCAATGCTGGACGGTGTTCGTGCTAACATGAAGGGTGGCTTCCCTAGCACCTGTCTCCGGCGATCAGCCTTCCCTCCCCCCCATTATGAATACCCTTGCCATCCAGGTTGGTTTAGTGCTAAGTGGGT